>MU227608.1:1146544-1166882 GCA_018584345.1 Thuja plicata | reverse complement strand
AGTGGTTGTATTAAAGGAAGTTGGTGGCTTCCTTTTTGAGGAGTTGCTCACACATGTGTGAGCACTCCATTAGTGCTAAAAGGTGTAGGAATCACACTTTAAGTGTGATTAGTGTGTGCTTAAGTGAGAAAGTAGGTTTGTTAAGAGGAATAGGTAGAGTAGGGTAGGAATAGAGTAGGTTTCTAGATAGGATTAATAGGTCTTATTACATTAATCCAAATTAAATTTGAATTAATTAGGGTTTAGAAGAATATTAGAAATGTGAGGGAATAAATAAATTTAAAATTTATTTAAAAGGGGATTTATGGAGGGTAATGTATTAACAAGATTAATACATTAAGAAGAGTAGTATTTAAATTAAATTCAAATACTAAAGGAAGTGAATCATATTTAACTAAATAAATTTAATTAAATAGATAGAAGAATATAATAGATATAATTAATTAAAATTAATTATAGTGTTATGGGAATATTAATTAAATTAATATAGAGATATTTTGGACGTCTACAATGTGAACATCTCTCGATAACAATCAAACACAATGCACTCACAAACATAATAGTGTTTTTCAATACCCCAAACCTAGACACATTCATAAACTTTGAAACATGCTGAGCTATGATTGAATCTTTCTTTGTATGCTGTCTGTTCTCATGAATTTCATTAATATTTTCTTTGTCTACTTCTTGTGGGTGTGGTTTCGATGATCTGACAACGTCAAATAAATAGGGTGTATGTGATAAGAGCTTCTGCATTAAGGTGGAAAAGCCTCACATCCCTTGATATTTTATATTTTTATGCCAAGGGGAGGTCAGAACTATCTCCTTGACTATTATTGCTCTGTTTGTTTACTTGTGTACTCTTACTATATCAAACTAGAAATAATGTTTAGGTCACCTAAGCTTTTGTGCCTTGGTGCTTATGTTCGTTTCCTATATTTTGTTCGATTAAAGTCATATTCATATCCTTATGGTCACAATGGTACCAGTAAGGATTGTATTGACTCCGATTTTCCAAAGTACTCCATGATGATAATTACGCGATGAGTCCAACAACCAAGTCCTAGGGTTGCATTTAGCTTAGGCTTGCATTTGCATTTTAGGCTTGCATTGCTGTAATTTTGATGCTCTCTTCATTATCTTCTCATTCTTCCAAGGTCCTCATCTTTTTTCTTGGATTCCTCTCGACTGCACAAGTGTCTGGTCCTCACTCTCGATCTTCATTTGTATTCTTTTGGTTAGTACCTATTGTATATTGCAATATCCTGCATGAGATGATTAGTACCATTGCATTCATTGCATTACATTCATTTCCAAAAGTGCATTTCCATACATTCATTTGCATTTATATATATCCATAAACATGTGCATCTGTTATAAGCATAAATCAAATCATACATAGCATTTATCCATCTAAACATCTATCATTGCATTAAATTCATAGCATTTATCAATAAAACATGTGTATATTCATCCATGACATACATTTCTCCATCTAAATCATATAGGAAACATCTCACAAGACATACAAATCTAAAGCAATATCTGAACAAGTACAATGATGCCAAAATCGAGCTCACATATATATTTCAATTGATCAAAATATACAAGGGTGCTGCTCGAGCACAGTCTATCAAAATGGTGGTACAATATGTATATCAAGTGTCTCATCTAACCACCCAATGGAGGTGGAGGAGGTGGCATGCCCTGCTGCTGAGGAGGTGGTCCCTGTGGAGGTGGTCCTTGTGGAGTGGCCTGTGCCCCAACATACTCTGAAAAAGGCGGAACCTGGTCCACTACCTTTGGAACTGCAATGGTGTATGCTGCATAGTAATAGGCTGATTGAGCAGCCTCATATCTCATCTCTATCTAAGATCTAGCTAGTGCCTCCTGTAACCCTTGGATCTCTCGATCTCACTCAGCCACTCGGGTCTCCTGAATGATCACCTATGTGCAGGACTCATCCCACTCCCTCTGTACCTATTTCACCCTCTCTCAGAGCCTTCGGAGAGCCTCCTATAACTGGGCTACCTATCCGCTTGCCTGTGGGTCGATCTTAATAGTATCAGCCATGATGGTATCCTATCCCTTCTCAGTGGCTCTCTCCTGACTGCCACTGCTCCTGACACCTGCATCTGACCCCATAGGTCTAGTGGGGATAGGAATTTACACATTCCTCAGTCATACTACCCTCTCTTGCTACTGTAATGGCGGCTGCTGCACCTGCTATTGTGGTGGCAGCTGCTGTGCCTACTGCTATGGTGGTGGCTGTACCACCTGCTATACATGAGGGCCCAGGCCAATAGTATATGTGTACCTAGGGAATGGGTGCACTAATATATGATCCCTGTATGTAGGAGTCACCCCTGCATTTGTCACCCCTGCCATGTAATCCCACCTAGCTGGTGGTACGTGTGCATCTATCATGCTTCGGCCTCTATCCAACTACCTCTTCCAACCCTTCTTCATCTCATCAACGAATCGGGTGTAGGTACAATACTCTTGCGAGACATCCTAAGGTCTCCTAAACTGTCACAATACTCATGTCAATAGAAAGTGCTCAATAATGCTAATAGTGCACCCAATCAAAGGACGCGAACAAAACATATACTATAGCTTGTGCCGTGCGTCATCCCATACCTCCATGGCTATCCAGGGCCACCATATGACTGCTTCCATATCATCTATCTGAGCTCGCCACTGATTGGTCTTACCTAGTGCTAGCTGAGTCATGGGACCTACGTACCTATATATATATGACTCCAAGGGCTTCTGTGTGTCATGGAAAATTGGCCTACATATGGGAAGGTGCTCCCAGGCCCAGATCTTTAAAATGATGACTCCTGTTGCCATAGTCCGTGCACCTCAATACACAATCTCATGCATCTCATGATACATCTGTGTGAGCATACACTCACCCCATCCAAAAGTCACTGCGGGTGTAGCTAACATCCTCTGCAGCATGCCTCCCTAACTGCACTCCAATCCGTGCTGACCTCGATCGGGAACCAAGTGGCAACTCAAGAAAAGCGTCAAGACAACCACTAATGGGTGATTTACACCATAGAGGCTCATCAAATCCTCCCAAGAGATGGCCCAACCCATCAATAGATCATCTCGGAAGACTGCTCTTAGTGCCAGTGTACCTGCTCTGAGCTGGGTATCATACTCTATACGAGCCCTATGAAATGGTACTCTTAGGATCCTGTAAATGTCCTCAGGAGTGACTGTCATATCCCCTACAGAAAATGGAATGTGTTCGTCTTTGAATGGAAATGCTCAACCAGTGTGCCCAATAGACCGTGATTTACCTGAATATTGGGTGTATCACGAAGGTATGACAATCCGAGCCCATCGATATGGGCACCATCAACATCCGATAGTCTATGCAGTAGGTCACCCATGATAGGATGATGCAACTGGAACATAATATTAGGGAAGTCAACCTGTAAAGCAAGTGACAAAATTGGATCAGTACCTCAACATGATGATTTTTCAAAGCAATGACAACAAATACATCTATGGACTTATCCTAAACACAGTTTTGAGGCATTGTAACTGGCTGACTCGGCGACATAAAAAATGATGATGTTTTGAACTGAGCAAGATTCCCATGCGAGAAACTCTTTTCCCGTGCGAGCTTCCTACCTCACGCGAGATAGGATCTCTTCTCGTGTGAGATTCCTAAAATTTTGTGCTGCGTCGGCACGTACTTCACGCGAGCACATGGAAGGGGGCCACGCGAGGAATCCCTAACCTATGCGAGGAACCTAATTTCTCATGCAAGCGGTGACCTAGGGAAGCATGAGGAAACTATTTACTCATGTGAGACTTGACGCGACAGACCTTAAAATTTTCAAAAACATGCTAAAATGATCTAAAATTAATAAAAAATTTGAAATGCAAGTTCATGTTTTGATAAATTACAGGTGCGTCATACTCCGGTGGCCAGTTGTGTCATTGAGAGCGCTCGAATTAGTGTGTAAGCACAGGAATGATATCAATGTCAGCTGGAGCTCTCGCCATCGCTAAAGTCAAAGGTGAATAATGATTTGAAAATGACCCCTCTGGGCCTTATATAGCTTTTGACCTAATTTTAAAAAATGCTTTGTTTTCCACAAAAATTGCACTCTTGGCTAAATGGACCGTTCTGAATCCATTTTTGTGATCAAAATAAAAATCTGACACTCCTAAGTAGCTTGAAATCGCATTTTAAAATTTTTGAGACCGACGCGATCAAACGCTTGTGTAGTCAACTTTCTGACGTTGCTTTCTTGTCAGAATCACCTCTCATTATCATTTTCTCGGCTTCTGCAACCTTTTCATCAAAGTCAATTCTAGTCAACTATGGGAAAACCTAATCAACAGGACCTCCAGATCACTCCAAATCAATTCTGCCCTCTCTTGATCAATCTCTGATTTCTCTGGATCTTTGATCTTATTTCTATCTACGATTTCTCACTCTCGATCATCATTATGATGTGTCATCTTTTGAGTTTGCTCCCGAGGGGGCAGGATGATTGCATCATTAAATATTTTTGCATCATTCTTGAATCAGTTTGATTTGAATCAAAAGTCCCCACTACTAGGGGCATCTCATCACTTGGCGCATATTCAGTTTTTTGTACCTTATGGTCGAAATTGGATATTCCATGATCTTGAATCTCTAAGGGCATCTTGATGCCTCGCATCTTGTCATCTTGTCATCTATCTTTCTAGGTATCTGATCAATCTAACTTGGATCCTCAAGTATCAAGCTTCATTCTGGAGATGATTCTTGAAATCTCATAAGGTATTAGGGCAATCTAACCCTAATTCTTGAAAGTTATGCTTCATTCTAAAGATGGCTCTCAAAATCTCTTTAGACCGTTATCTAGGAAATCTAACCTAGATCTCGGAGGGCTAACCTTTGTATTGGCGCAGTCTAACCTTGATTCGTGGAGATAGTCATAAATCTTCATCAGCTATCAGTGGAAATTGGGGCAATCTAATCCCGATTTTGATCTTCTCTCGGATGGTTCTGCTTCTCAATTTGATCAGTGTCTTGGCAACCTAACCTAGACTTCCGAAATCTTCATCTTAACATCAGACTATTCTTTGAATCAATGTGTTGCTTCCACATCAATTCAAAAAGGGGCAAAATGTAACACCCCAAAATTGGCACCTCACAATTCTAATCAATTTTGGTGCATTTTCTCATCATCAAAGTCCCATTATACTAGGCAAATTCTCTTCCTAATTGACTTTAATTGACTTGGTCTCAAATGCAGAAAACCTGAATTTGCATAAATCTCACATTATATTTAATTCCTAAATCATCAAGATTTATTAGCTAAAAATCCCTATGATTAATTAATTTAATTCTAAAAGTCCTAAGTGCTTTTAAATTGAATTAATTCCACCCCCTTTAGCTAATACACATCAAAAGGAATTATTTACTTAGATGAGTGAATTATCCTCAAAAAGGAATTCCATAATTCCATATGAAAAGCCACTCATGTGACAATAATTCATTCTTTTAATTGAATAATTCCTTCAAAAATTGTCTCACCTTCCTCCATGGAAATGAAGAGTCATCCGTTTCTTTTCAAGAAACTCATCATCCCCTTCTCAGGTGTTTCTATATTAGGGACCTCATTTTCTTGATTTGAGAGGATGAATTGGAGAGCATCAAAACTATAGTTAATTTTTATCTTTCTTTTATCATCTTTTCAAGCTTTATTGCATAATTAGCTTTAGTTTCATTTGGATTAGTAACATGTTTCATTCTAATATAGTTTGTTTACATATCTAATAGCTCAATTCTACCATTTTTCAAGCTTTCTAGATTAGATATGCGTTTCAATTCTTAGATGGTAATTGTATCTCATATAAAATAGTTTCAATTTCAAGCTTTATCATGCTTTAAAAATCATCCATTTTAGCAATGGTCAAGGTTGTTGGCTCTCATTTTGAGAGTAAATTCAAGAAACCCAACTAAATAGGAGGCAACAAGTCACTTCAATCAAGTTTGTGAAATGGATAATTCATGTTCATCTTTACAAATTTGATGATTGAGTAAGGACTATGTTGGGTTTGTGCCTGATTTAAGAGGTCACATTCAAGCACACACACTTGGTATGGGGGGATATCAACTCAACTCTCTCACAACATTGCCAGTTTCACCTCGGTCTTATGGAAAACCTTCAAAAGAGATGAAGCCTTCCTCTTCAGCTATGACATTATTTGGAATTTTTTTAGAATCATCAGTGCCTATTCAAAATGAGAAAGAGGAAACATTTGTTAGAGATTAGATCTGTAGAGAAGAAAAGTATAAGAAAAATGAGAACTTCTCTCCCTCTCGTAAGACTTATGGGAGAGGATATACTTTTGTCAAGAAGATGGGCTATCCTGGTCATGGCCCTCTTAATCAAAAATTGGATGCTAGGTTCAAACCTCTTGATCATGCTAAATTTTGACGCAAGTCTAAGAAGCCAGTTGGCCTAGGATTCAAAAATTGCAACAAGCATACTAATCCTCTCTTTGAAAAGTTGGACAGTGACGATGAACCAGAGTATGTGCCTAATTTGACAAATCAAAAAGATATGTGCGAAGATTGGGTCCCTTCCACTAATCTCCTTTGGGGAGATTCAAATATTTTAGTCACCCATGCGTCAGTTGCAAATTTAGAACAAGAATCAGATATAGAGGATCCTTTGAGAGTCAAAGAAAGAATCTTGCTCATTTGATGGAAAGAGAAAATGTTACTTTTAATGAAACTGGACCTTCAACATCACGATGTCCCAAGCCTTCATGGTGTAAGCATCCTAGTCATAGTTCAGATACCAGTTCTAATGAGTACGAATGGGACTCTTTTCAGAGCCCTCAACAGTTGATAGAGATATTGATGTTGTTCACACTTTTAGCTCTCCACTTGAGGTAGCCAATGAGTCACATGTAGGATTAGAGGTTTTGAACCCACATGTTGCTTTAGTGGATGATTCTTCACTTGTTAGGATGAATCCTAAATTGGGTAGCTTAGAGGGATACTTGAAGGACTCTGACTCTTCGGTCCCTAGCGATAATATCATTCATATTTATAGCCTTGAACCAGCCGTTGACTTGCCTCTTGTTCATCCTGACCTTATTGATTGGTCCCAACACTATCAAGAAGCTGAGATTTTAACATTCCAAAATTCTTACGAGATAGCTTGTTACCTAAATGCCAGTGAACCCGTAGTCTCTTCCACCAGCAAACCGGCTACAGTATGATAGAGCCAGACATCAAGCACCTTAGTCACAAGATAAAGAGAAAAGAAAATAAGAAGAATAGGTGTTCTGATGGCGAAAACCACTATGTGGCAGTGTTAGAACTGAATAAAGTAAAAATAAATGACGTATCCAAGGGTGAAAACCTCTCTGAGGTGCCTATGAATGAGGTACTTGATCGTCTCCCCAATTATTTTGAGGATCGATCTTCAATGCTTATTGAGCCAACACAAGCAGTTAATTTGGGTACAAATGAGGCCCCACAAATAGTACATTTGGATGAATACTTGTCACCAACAGAAAAAGAAGCTTATACTAAGTTCTTACAAACCAAGAAGATCAATTTTGCATGGACTTATTCAGATATGCCAGAGTTGGACATTAATCTTATTATGCATCACTTATATATAGCTCCAAATGTTAAACCAGTTAAATAGAAATTGGGGAAAATGCATCCTCACATAGCTCTTCTAGTCAAAGATGAATTAGAGAAGCTCCTTGGTGCAAAATTTATAAGAGCTATTGCCTATGCTGAATGGATATCAAACATTGTACTAGTTTCTAAACATGACAAATCCATTCAAGTTTGCACAGATTTTAGAGATGTCAATAGAGCATGCCCAAAGGATGACTTTCCACTCCCCAATATAGACATGATAGTGGATATGACTGCGGGTTATGAGATTTATTCTTTGATGGATGTTTTTTCTGGATACAATCAAATAAAGATAGCTCCTAAAGATCAAGAAAAGACTGCATTCACTTGTGCATGGGGAACCTATTGTTGGAACATTATGCCTTTTGGGTTAAAAAATGCAGGAGCTACCTATCAAAGAGCAATTACAACTATTTTCCATGAAATGATGCATAAGAATATGGAAGATTATGTCGATGACACCTTGGCCAAATCTAAACAAAGAGATACACACTTAGATGATTTGGAAATAATTCTAGATCGCATGGAACAATTTCAACTAAGGTTAAATCCTAAAAAGTGTGCATTTGGAGTCACCTCTGGAAAACTACTTGGATTCGTCATTTCAGCAAAAGGAATAGAGATTGACCCTGAAAAAGTCCAAGAGATCATTGATATGCCACCTCTTAAAAATATTATTCAAACTGGGAGTCTTCAGGGATGTCTTCAATCTATAAGGATATTTATTTCACAGTTGGTAGATGGAGCTCAACCTTTCAATAAGAACTTACATAAGGGAGTCAAATATATTTGGAATGAGGATTGTCAAAAGAGCATAGATCAAATCAAGAAGTACTTGGAAAATCCTCCTATTTTAATACCTCCTATCCAAGGAAAACCACTTATTTTATACATTTCAATGACATAATCTTCCTTGGGGGCATTACTAGCTCAACTTGATGAAAATAGGAAAGAAAGAGAAATATACTACATTAGCCGTACCCTTGTTTCATATGAAGTTAATCACACTAGCATTGAGAAATCTTACCTTGCTATTGTGTTTTCTTCCCAAAAGTTGTGACATTACATGCTTGCGCATATTATATACCTCATAGCCAAAATAGATCCACTCAAATATTTGCTGAGTAAGACTGCCGTCATAGGTAGACTTGCTAAATGGATGATGATACTTTCAGAGTTTGACATAGAGTACATTGAGCATAAGGCAATCAAAGGACAAGCCATAGCAGATCAATTGGCTGATTTCCCATTACAAGATGATGCACCTATTCAAGTTGACTTACCATAGGAACATCTTATGTATATGACTGAAAGAACAAGGAAGATGTTCTTTGATGGATCTTTTATGCAAAATGGTTCAAGAGTTGGTGTGTTGTTTATTTCTCCCCATGGGTACACAATTGCTAAGTCTTACAAATTATTATTCCCATGTACAAACAACATTGCTGAGTATGAAGATTTAACAAATGGACTTAAGATAGCCATAGAATGGAGAATCACAGAGTTACACATCTATGGGGATTCACAACTGATAATCAACCAAGTTAATGATGAATATCAAATAAAACATGAGAAAATGGTACCTTACAAGAAAATGGTTGATTCCTTAAAGAGATACTTCACATTTGTCACATTTCAACAAATCCCTAGAGCAGAAAACAAAGCAGCTAATGCTATGGCTACACTTTCTTCACTTCTTCAGTTAGAGCAACATGAATCAAGATTTGGATTCCTGGTGGAAGAGCTACATCACCCTATCTTTGACTCCCAAGAAAGCCATATCATTTGTAACCTTGTTGGTCATGAATCATCCTGTTATGGTGCCATTTATTCATACCTTCATGATGACATTATTCCCAAAACCTTTAACTGATCTAAATGCAGAAACCTTACCCGAAATGCCTCTCACCATTCCCTTATCGTTGGTGATTTGTATAGGAGGGGTCTAGATGGAACACTTCTTATATGCTTAGAAAAGGAAGAATCTGACCAAGTGTTAGTTGATATTCATGAGGGCATCTATGGGGGACACTCTAATGGTCTTGCCATGGCCTGAAGGTTTCTTATGGCGGGGTACTATTGGCCCACAATGCAGATTGATGTAGTAGCTTTTACAAAGTCATGTGAAAAGTATCAAAAACATGGTAACTTGATACATGCTCCAGGTAGGGAGCTCATTCCTTCTATTTCTCATTGGCCGTTTCAGTGTTGGGCCTTTGACCTTGTTGGGAAGATTCATCCCAACTCATCAGGTGGACACAAGTTTATTATCACTGCTACTGATTACTTCACTGAATGGGTAGAAGCTATCCCACTTTCTATTTCCTCAGACAAGATAGTCTCTCTATTCATTCTGAACCATATCATTTGTCAATATGGAGTGCCTTCTGAGATTATTACTGACAATGGAGGCCAATTCAAAAATAAGGACCTTAAACAACTTTGCAAGAAATTCAAGATTAAACAACATTGGTCCTCCATTTACCTCCCGTAAGGAAATGGTCAAGCAGAGGCATCAAAAAATACCATTCTTAAAATCTTACATAGAACAGTCTGTAAGAATGGTAGAGATTGGAATTTACAGATAAATCTGGCTTTGTGGGCCTATAGAACGAATATTCATACTCCTACTGGGGCTACTCATTTTTCCCTTGCATATGGCGCTGAAGCAATGTTACCTTTGGAGGTTGAGATTCCCTCACTTAGAGTTTCTCTCCATGGTCTAGTTACAGATGAAGACTACCACGCCATGAGACTTCAAGAGTTAGAACTTCTAAATGAGAAACGTCAAGCATCATTTGACCATATGAGGGTTTATCAAAAGTGCATGTCCAAAGCCTTCAACAAAAAGGTTTGCCCTAGAGAATTCCAGGTAGGAGATCTTGTCCTACATGAAAATCCTAAGAATCAACAACATAGAGATTAGAAGGGAAAATTTGAACCTAATTGGCTTGGACCTTACATTATCACAACAGCTTTTGGGACAGGTGCTTATTTATTGTCTATAGAAAAGGGAGAATAGCTCCCTGATCCTATCAATGTCTTGCACCTGAAGAAGTTCTATTCATGATGCCCATTCTATCTGGGGGCATCCTTTTGTACATATTTATTGATCCTGAAAAAACTCAAAAAAATGATATATTGTCAAAAAATTCTAAAAATCAGAAAATGTCATGAAAAAATGATCATCTTAGTGAAAACCTAGCAATAGGCGCTTTGATGTATCTCTAAAAAAAACTTTATATTCCAAAAAATACAAAAAATCAAAAATTCAAAAAATTCAAAAAAATAGAAAAAGTGCCTCGGTGAAAAACTGGAAACAGGTGCCTTGGTAGCAAAAATTAAAAAAAAATTATAAAAAGTCCTGAAAAAAAAAAAGAAAAAAAAAAGAGAAAAAAAAATGAAAAAATAAAAAATTGTAATAAAATCCAAGTGATGAAAACCTGGAAATGGGTGCTACTTGAAGCCTTTGCACCCCTATTTCTTAGCTTATGTCCTCGACACTTAGCCTTTCTCCATCACGCCTTGTCCTTGTTGCCTTGGTCTGGAATTGGTCTTTGTCTTTGTCTAGGGGGCATAACTGTGTTAGCTTTGGTCTCTTGGATGCGTTAGTCTTTAGGACATCTCACAAATGATGTTTTTCAATACCACCCCAACTGTATTTTTCAATACAACCCCTGACATCAAGTGTTTTTCAACACTTATCGGTTTGGTCTTACCCAGTTTTGTCATGTGGTCTTACCTTCTTGTAAGCATTTGATCCTTATCCTCAGAACTCAATATCAGTTAACACACTTAAATTTTTAAATACAACACTTAATGCTTGAGCTATGTCATGATATTTTATGTGTGCTGACTATTATTGATTTTCGTTTAGTTTCCTTGTCTAATAAGTCTCTCTGGGATGCATAGCTAGAGGACTTGGGGCATGTTTTTATTTGCTTCCTACTTTATGCTTCACTATTTTTGCAGAACTGTTCTGCTGGTCATCTTGGCCCCTATGCCTTGATGCAAGCATGGTTTTGCTATATTAAATTGGGTAAGCTAACATCACAGTCATCTTGACCTTTATGTCTTTGATGCTTATGTTAGAATCTTTCCACATTGTAATCCGATATAAATCACATTCATATCTTCATAGTTGCACTTGTGACTAGTTATGATTGTGTGATTTTATGATGTCCGTTAATAATGGCCCAATGATGAAAATAAGTTCCTTAACATTCTCTAATGAATGATGAACACAAAAGTCCTATGTTAGAGTTGCTCTATTGCAAGTACACCTTTGCATTTTCATGTAGCTTGCATTGTTAGACCTCATGTTAGTTTTCATTTTTAGGCTGTATTATGAGTTTGATAGGGTTTCCTTCATCTTTCTTGTGGACTTTAGATCAACTGTGATCATGTTTGATCTTCATTTCCTTATCTTCTTTTGTGATCTCAATCAAAATTTTCTATCTTACACAGTTGATTGATTTTGGGGCAAATTCTCTTTCTTCTCTCCATTTCTTTCCACCTCTTCCAAACTTCTATCTTCCATTCACTTTCACCCCACTTCTTCTTCTTCTTCTTCTTCTTCTTCTTCTTCTAATCCAACCTTGGGGCATAATATTTCATGCTTAACGTCTACCTCGGTTCTGTGATCTTTATATCTTTCATCTTACATCAAGAACCTTATCTCTAGTTCGATTTGATCAAAATTTATCAATTTGTTGTTTCTCCTCTATCTCATTTCGATTTCGATCACGAGGGGGCAGTACCTATCAAACTTCAATATTTGATTCAGCTTTATCAATTATATCAATCTTTCTTATCTCTGACATGTCAATTACTTATTTCGGTGTTGACTTTGTCTTTTTCAATTGTGCTTATTTTTGTTCTGATGTGTTCCCAAATCGATCAGACATCTGGGTTGTTCTGTGATCCCAAGTCGACCTCACACTTGAACTGCATTCTTTGACTACATGTGTTCTTGAATTGACCACACATTAGTCAAAGAGGGGAAAATGTATGCACCATAAAATGGTCTCCTAGACTATGGGCCCCATTTATCATTTTATCATTTTATCAATTTCCTGAATCAACGCTTTGCAATATTTTCAATTCAAATCAATTTCCTTGATCAAATTGTAATTAATTCAATTATTTAATTATTTCAATATTTCCTAAGGTTTGATCATTTTTATTTAATTAAAAGATTTAATCTTTCTTTTAATTAAATAAAATTCATCTTATCTAATTAAAAGATTTATTCTCCCTTTTAATTGAATAAAATTTATCTTATTTAATTAAAATAAATTTCTCCCTTTTAATTAAATAAAATTCCTCTTATTTAATTAAATTCAATTTCCCTCATTTAGTTAAATAAAATTCTTCTAATTTATTTAATTGAAAGAAAACCCCTCTTTTAATTAAATAAATAAAAATCCCCACTTAAGGCACTTTATTTGTTGAAAAAGACAATAAATTAAATAAAAATCCCTTTTTCATCACATCTTCCTAAGTGGTGGGTTTTTGCCTCTTAATCTCAACCATTGATTATTTCTTTTTTCCTCTTAATCTCAACCATTCACTTTTATTTATAAGGAGCCCTCTCCTTCTCATTCAAGAGATAGAATTTTTAAGTATTGTTATGCTGCAAGTTTGGAGAGAAATTTTGGAGGAGGATTTGAGCACTTGAGCTTGGATATTGCAACTTCTCTCTTCTTGTCTTCTTCTTCTTGCATCCATGGCTATTCATGTAGATTAGATTCATGTTTATTTTTCATAAATTAGATTTGCATATTTCCTTTCGTAGATTAATCATGCATTGTTATCATTTAGATTAATTTCTTTTCATGCATTGCAATCATATAGATTAGATCTCATTTTCATGCATTGAATCTCTCATTTCACGGTGTACTTGCATGGGCACTAACTAGGTCAATCTGAGGGCCTCCATTTCACACCTTTGCACTCCATGACTAGAGAGCTATATTGAGTCGATATTTGAGGCCTCATTCTTGAGAAACCTTGGATGGAATGATTCATAGAAGTGTGTCAACATTTTAACACACATAACCTACCCATACGTCCATTTCCGAAGAAGAAATGTATTATATTGAGATGCTAGAAGATAAGGAAGTGAATGGTGTTAGAAGTGAAGAAGAGGAAGTCTTACTCAATCATTTTATTGAGAATGACCCTTTCAAAAAAATTCATGCCAGTAGACTGGGAACTTATGTGATGTTTGATGAAGACCACCCTATGCCAAGGGTTACTGATAAAAAGGAAGAGAGGACATCAATCTTCAAGAATCTGAGTTGTGGACAATGCATTTTGATGGGAAAAGATGTCAAACTAGATCAGGCAGCATTATACACTTAACCTCTCCCCCAGGATAGGAAGAAAAGAAGGCCTTCCACTTTCAATTCAATTCTACCAATAATGAAGCAGAGTATGAAGGGATTGTCTGGGGTTTAGATCTAGCTGAAAAGATGGGAATAAAACAACTAAAAGTGTTTGGTGATTTCTAACTAGTAGCGAGGCAAGTCTGTAATACTTATGCGACCAAGAATCCTCAGATGAGATCCTATCATCACAGGGTATGGGATCTGATTGAAAGTTTTGATGTGTTGGTGTAATTAAATATTCCTAATTACACTTTACTTAATCTTACTTAGGATAATGCATTACATAGAAGTTTACATTGTAGACACCTAGGAGTTTGCATCTCTATTTAGCGCATGGTGTAGGAGAAATTCCACTTTAGGTTGTGATAGTTGTTATCTAATTCCACTTTATGTGTGAGATCCACCTTTAGTGCTCTTATCATGTTATAATCCTCTTATTTTTGCATATGTTTATACATACTTCATTGTACAATGGAGGATGATCCACCTTTGGTGGACATGTGATTCCATCTAGTGTGGTTGATAGGTTATCTCTTTCATATCTCCTAGTTATCACACATTACCTATATATCCAGGCATATCTTCATTGTATTCATTGTGTTTTATTGATGTATTGATGATCATTATTGAATACATTCAATTAAAGATCATATCATTTACCTATATCTCTTGTGTTATTCTTTGGGTTCCTAGATATTAGCACATTCTTTCATTGCATTAGGAAAATTCTTACATGGTGTTAAAGCTTGATTAAAACTCCTTACATGGTATCAAAGTCATTAGAGCATTCATTAATTATCCTTAGGAGAGATTTTTCTTTGATTGTTGGAGGGCTTCTATTCAGATTCGGGTAGCAACAACTTGTGGGAGCGTCTAGAGAAATATTTGACCTTATCATTGCTTCTAGGTGGTATTTCTAATGAATTTTTACTATAAATTTGCCTATTTTGGGGAAAAATCAAATCTAAGGAAAATAAATTGTAAATCAGACTTGGGCATCCCAATTTGCAATTTGACAGTATGATTTTGGATTTTTTCAAATTTTTGTTTCCGAATATGAATAATCGTCATTATTTTATTTTGGGTATATTATTCTTAGAAAAATGTTGGGGCTTTTAGGCCTTGTATTTTAGATTATCAGTGTGCAATAGAAGATCTAACAAAGCAGAGTTTTTTATAGTTAGATAATGGTCAAATTAAGAGCTGACTAGGCACACATCCCACTAAGACTCACATCATCTTATGACCAACTTTCAACAATGAGCGACATTTGGTTCTTTGTTTCAAATTGTTTGAAAGGCAAGTTTTGAACATTAAGATCCCCACCAAATAATGCATGCGGGACTAATTTGTTGAAGTCCCCATGCTCTCAACACTATCCCTACATTGTTGAAAGCAAAGTGGTAGTCTCAAATTCGTTTCTTGACTACAACTTGCACTGCACACTCAAGCTCATTTCTTTACCGTGGCTCACACTACACACCCGATCTCATTTCTTTACAAAGCTCACCAAGTCATAGAGCTCACGTAGTTGAAAATTTAGCTCGACAATGAGGATTGATTTAGTGAATAACATGGATTTGAGCCCCCATCATTAGCGAATCAGGGAGAGATATGTGGTAGGAGGCCACCACATCAACCCAATAGTTGAGTGTCATATCAGCACTGCTAACATCATCTACCACATCAGTAGTATGGATATACTGGTCTGCATCTAGTCATTCACTAACTGGCCTTTTTTTGTCACACATTTAGATTTACCATGCTAAATTGACAGTTGTTAAACTATCATTCCTAGGTGATTTTCTTCTGTCGTGGAAGTCATTTGGACGTAAAATTTAAACTATGTTTTTTGAGGTCATCAAGGTTTGCACTTTTCTAACCCCTCACCATATGCAGTTTTGATTTTAAAGGTGATATTTGAAACCCCATATCTTTCTCATTTTGAGGCCCTTTTCAGAGTAATTTTTTTATATTTTGGATAAAATCCCCTCAAGTTTCAGCGGTGTTGTTAGTTTTTGATTTTGGTGAATAGATTTTTTAGAAATATCATTTTTTGGTGACTGTACCTATCTAATTATTGATTTTGCAACTTTGAAAGCTTCATTTAGGCTCATACAAACACATTTTCAGTCATTTTTTTTAAAGTGCATAATTTTTTGCCTAATTTATAGAAATGCTACCATTTTGTATCTATTGAGAATAGAAATATCACTTTCAATATTTGGTCTATTTTGTCCTATTTTTGGCACTTGTAATTGATTAGATCCTTGAGTGATCTTTTGTCTTATTCATTTTCCTTCTATCCCCTCATTTGTATAGTTTTAATCATTGAACTAAGAATTCCACTTTTCCTTGTTTTGCAAGTGGCAATTATACACGTACTAAGTATAAAGTGCCAAAATTGTCTATTTTTGGGAGGGGGTTCCTTAATTGAGAGCGTTCAATGGGGGTGTCATGATTTTTTAATCTCATATTTTCATGTCAGAAGTGCATCATGGCTAAAATCATGGAATATACAATTCATCTTGCTGTTGTATTTTTTATTGGGGATAATTATGCATCGTGGGAAAAAGGCATCATCACATATTGTAGATGGATAAAAACCTTGAATATCATGAGATTTATTGCTTAAAACATGGATACTTTCTATTCTAAATTCAAGTCCAAGCTTGAGGATATTAGGTTCCCACATACATTTTGGACCATTATTTGGGAACACTTTGGAGATCCTCATGTTCCTCCATTCCCAGAAGATCCAGTTGCAGATTGTCTCATTCCACTTGATGATGCAAATGAAATTCCCTACGATGAGCATACCTTATGGAAGATTGAATGTCTTTCACAACTCGAGAGCCATCATGATTTATTTTCTCACCATGTGGCCTCATCTCCTGTTGAGATCATTTCTACTTTTTCTCTTAATGATGCTTGTATTCCTAAAGCCATGGATGCTTGCAATTTAGTGCAGCAGGGTATTTCTTATCTTCCAGACATAGTTCCGTGGGATGACTTCTTGACAAATATTTCAAGTTTGTTTGTGGAGTCCAAAATAGAATATTTAGGAGACATTATTGATTATATTCATATTCTCTTTGATGAAGATGATCCTGCTTTAGTTGTTTTGAGGGAACACTTTGACCCTCTTCTTCATTCACCACTTGATCATTCTTTCAAGGTTGACATGATTGTGGATCCTTTGATACAACAGTTGGAGGAGGTTTCTTTATCTTTGTTAACCTTTTCAGCTCACCATTAGTCCTCTGGACTGATGTTATCGTAGGAAATCAAATGGATAAATGCTTTAAGACATAATTAATTTGAACACTTAAAATTTACATTTCAGTGAAACATTCTTCATGTATCCCCAAAATTTTACACATGCTTCCTCAGTGTCCAAATTGTAGAAGGTTGGCAGGACATATGTCTGGTCTTGCTGAAATGGTCATTCTTCAGGAGGCGTCAATAAAGTTCTTGCCAACATGTGCAGTTCACCTTGAAACAAGGACACATCATGACTTCTCAGGTAGTTCCTTTGTGAGGCTATGAAATTTTTCCATTTTGAAAAGGGACGGAATGGTTAATTGTGAAATTTTGTCATTTTGCAATTTCTCATATCCTTTCTTTATCAACATTCATTCTTTCGATGGTGTAATTGATTATTTTCTTAGATAGGGTTTCTGGGCATGAGTCTTATCGATGGGAAGCTGGGTAGAAGTGATATGCGATGATTTCAGAAAGACATCTTTGGGTCTTTCCAAAATAATCATTTAGATGCATTCTTTGACGAAGTGAGAGGCTGGTTTTGTCGATGGTCAAAATGGTCATTTCAGCACCAATAGAATACAAAGTTTTATCAGAGGAGCTCTTTCCGATAAAGACAAACAAGGAATTTGCATTTCTCAGTTGCAATCAATGACTTGTTTTACCTTGTTGACTAGTTCAAGCAGTGCCATTACTACAATAGGGTCTCAATTTGATTCTCCCAGTAATCCTGTAACCATTTATGGTTGTTGAAAGCTCAAGATTATATTTTTGCACCAACAAAGGACATGGTGTGAATACTTTTGAGACTATATTAATTGTTGGGGGTAGATTATGGTTGTGGTGAATATCCTTTTATTGTAGTGCATTCATTTTGACCCTTTTTCTATCACTTCTGAGAGTTCAATTTACTAGTTGAGATCACATTTCTTCTGGTCTTTTCTTCCTTTGTAACTCAACCCAAGTAGGGGTTTGAACTTCATGTACAATTTGGGTTTTTCCTGAACCCTATAAAGGAAAGTTTGTACTTTTTACAAAGGATCTCTTCTTTGTTCTATGCAAGAATTCTTTCTCTGCAAATGCAATAAAGCCTTATCTAAATTTAAGAGAATAATGATTTACCTATTCTGAAATCCAACTGTTTAGTACATTTTGCCTACATATTTGGATGTGCTTCATCATTTGAAGTCCTCTATGTTGTGTAATCCTAGGTTGATTCAATCCTATTTAGTGAATATTTGTATTCCTTATAGGATCGAATCAGTCTCTTACCTTCGTTTTGAACTAAGGTTGATAAGTATTTGATTAGTGTGGTTTTATAGTTTTTTTGGATTCAAGTGCAGTCTTAGGCAGAAGGAAATCAACACATTCAGTCTGGTGTATCACCTTTCCCCTTTTATGCAATCCTTCTTCCCTTTTCCCTTTAATTCATTAGATTTTAGGTGCATCCTGATTGCAAAGGAAGTCAGCATTCTCCAGAGATTCTATCTCATTGATCAATTCTCACATTGAGAGATTGTTTCCATGTTTCACAAGGTTGTTTAGGTCACTAACCATCACCTAAACAAGGGTGCAAACTTTTGTGTGAGCATTTTTTGACATGTCCAGTGGGACAAAATTTCAAGTTTTTCAAGAATACCTATTGGTTGGATGGTGTCAAACAAAGAAATTCAATATTCATGCTTGGAAATTGGTGTTTTTCTTAGCATCTCATCTTTCAAGAGGCTCACATTCAAAGTACTTGGTGTATGTGGTAAATTTGGCCTTGTTAACTCACCATACATAGTCCTTCTTCATCAGATACACACAAGACTGAATATGAGATTATTCATTCTATCTGCCTGCATGATTCCACTTGTTGCCTTCTATCCAGATGGGGTTTCAAAATAGCTCTCAGAATGAGAGTCTCACAACCATAGACCAATCTAGGAACGAAGGATTTTTCTCCATGAATGCAATACAATGCAAGATTATTCTAAGAAATGAAAGATGTGAGATTATTCTAAGACATGATTCTTATGCAATTATTCTAAAAATTGAAACTATCTTATTGTAATAATGAAATTATTCTATATGAGATTATCAAGAAATGTGACAATAATTCAGTATTCTAACAATGCATGAAAAATGAGTGGGGTTTTGAATGAGGAATGCGAGTTCTTTTATAGACTCAGAGGCTGCTCAGAATGGAAAGTTTCCTCTTTTGAAATAAAAAAGATAGAAAAGCCAGTTTAAATTAGAAAACTTTATTTAAAAGAAAATAATAAATTATTTTCCCTTTGCTTTAACTGTTTTCTTTCTTTTATTTTAACTGTTTTATTTGATTTTAATTGTTTTCTTTCTCTTTAAAGCACAATTAATTCAAATATTCTATTTCTGAACAGAAGAAATATTTTGAGAGAATATTTAATTAAACAAATAAATATGGCCTCATAAATAGGTTTTTCTCAATTATCTGAATAATTAAATTCAATTATTGAAAATGAGGATATTTATTTAATAATTAAATATCATTTAATGCCCCTTTTATGTGTCTTAGCTAAAGAGGGTGAATTTAATTTAATTAAAGTGCCAGGACTTATAATTAAATTAATTCGATCATAAGGTTTGTTTAGGCAATAGATATTTATGAATTAAATATGATGTATGATTAATATAGATTTAGGATTTTCTGCATTTGACACTTAGGTCGAATAGAGTCAGTTAAAACTTAGAATTGCCTAGTACAATAGGACTTTGATGTGAGGCCTATCCTGGTCTGACATAATCTTAACACTAGTTATCATTTATATGTTCTCTTGTCAATTCAGATTTTGTTTTAGTTGGACTATTGGGAAGCATGAATTCTTTATGGATCCGTTGAATCCTTTGCTTGTAAACAACACCTGGTTACATAATCAGGGACTCTATTAGATACTTTGTGAGAGTGATGCAGACTTCTGTTTAAGACTCAATTTTGATGGTTTTGTATATTAGATTAATATGTGGATGTTAAATG
>MU227608.1:1079329-1122448 GCA_018584345.1 Thuja plicata | reverse complement strand
TTGATCACAACCGTTCATCTCCCCATCTCTGGGATTGATCTCAACCACTCATTTCATCAGCAATTCCTATATAATAAACCCTTCATAACCATTTGAAGGATCCAGGATTTCAAGCTTACATGCGCCAATACTCTGTCAACATTCAAGCTATCTTGCGATCACACACACTTTGCAATTATCAAATTCTCGACGCTTCTCAAGTCATAGACGCTGCCCAGCCAATACTGAGCATCAAGAACAACGTTTCGGAAGGAGTAGAGAGAAATAATAGAAGCTTCAAGCATTGAAGGGTTTGCATTCGTTTGTCTTCCTCTTTGTTGTTTGTACATTTTATTGCTCACGTTTCGATTATTCGTTTAGTAGTTATTGCGTAATAGATTTGCATGTACTTGTGAACTTTGGCTACTAACCCCTGCCCTTGGAAAGCTGTGGGAAACCGGAGAGAGAGGCGTACAGTAGCTTTACTGAGAAAATATTTCAGAGGATCAATTTTAGCAATTAGACGTGTAGTATGAGCCAGCATATAGAGCCGCAATTTTTGTGAAGCAAACACCACTGCAAGGCAAGCCTTCTCTATAGCAGAATATTTTGTTTCATATGAGACTAGAGTTTGACTAATGTAAGATGTAATACCTACCCCTTTGTCTGTTTGCCTGTGTCAGTTTTCCATAGTATGTATGTGTTAGCGTTTTCAGGTGATTTTAAGGATGTTCATGTGTTACTTTTCAGTATGTTATTGATCCATTATTATCATGTTGTATCTTTTGTATATATGTGATTTAAGGTTATTTAATGATGCTTATGTATATGTTAGGATTTCATTTCGGTTATTGTTTCTGACAATACTGACCTTAGATTTATATGCACATGGATTATTATATGTTTTCATTACTATTTGATGTGCTTGGTATGGTATGGGACATAGTTGTAGTTACTTGCTTTGGCGAGATCCACACGATAACCTAGTTTCAACCATTATTTGTTATATTATATATGCATGTATGTTCGTCTTTGTGATGATAGGTTTACAGGTACCGGGCTATGTCTTCTCTGAATTGGCAGTAGTGAGCATGCCCTATTGCATTAATCTCAATGGTAAGAGAGGGGAGATAGTTTTTAGGTCCACATCCTATCCTAAACCTAATTGTCCTAGTTAGTGGGAAAGTATTTGTTTTGACTACCCTGACCGAATTTGTATAGTTGATAGGAATTCGTGTATCCCTTTCCTTGATCATGTTTGATTTTGCTTGTTTTCGGTTTCAGGTGCTTGATATGATTATTTGGGTGTTATATCATGTTATTTATTTAATTGAATATTATTGCAATTAATTATTAAATATAGGGTATTTAATTAATTGAAATACAATTTAATACCTATGTTTAATTGAAAGTTTAATTAAAGTACATTTATTGAATATTAATATTTAATTAAAAATTAGAGTAAAAATGTTTTTATGCTTAATTAAATAATTAAATATTAAGTTGCATGGATTATTGTGCTTTAAATATTTAAGTTATTTAAATTAATATTTTATTAATTACATGTGCAAAATTTGGTTGAAAAAATATTTTCAAACTCAAGAGATCTCAACTTGAATTTAGGAGTCAAAGTTGAGTTGTGCAAGTAATTAGATATTTTAATTAATTAATTGTTATTTTCTTTCAATTTTGGAGAGGAGTCCTTTTAGGAGTTAACTGAATGTGTTGTCATGAGGGTTTGCTTGATTAGGGGAAATGGATCCTCATTAGTGGGATTCTTCTCTCATTTGAATAGAATAAGTTTTTTGGGAGCATTTTTGGAAGCTTTGGTGTGTGCTTGGTTTTGGAGCATAATTTTGGGATTCTCTTTGCTGGGATTTTGCATTGTGTGTTCTTCAGGAGATATTGAGGTAGGGTCTTGTTCATGTCAATTCTGGTTTTTCAGATCCCTGTCTTCTATGCATCCGGAGAACTAAGAATCCTTTGTTTGGTCATTCCTTGCTTGATTATTCTCTGTGTTTGAAGATTTGATTTGGAAGATAATGTTTTAGATCAATTTCGCGTTTATTCTAGTTTGCATGTCAGATCTGTGTTTGTGGGCACAAAGGGTTTCATTTTATAGCATTAAAATGTAAAAGGGTATTAGGGTTTCTAGTATAAAATTATTGTTGAATTATGTGTTTATGGAAACCTAGATCCTTGGTTTTCAAAGGAAAATATATATTAACATGATACGGAAGTGCTATCGAAATTTCATTGGAAAATTCCTCTTAGAACTCCTAGAAAATGAAAAATTAAACTGCCCTATAGTTAGGACTATAGTAGAGGGAAAAATAAATACCTCCTTGCAAATGTATTTTGAGAAATTTTTGTTTAAAAAAAAATAAGCTCTCTGTTTAAAAAATAATTTCACTAGTCATTTTTTTTAAGCTCAGTATAAGACAAAAAAAAACTATCCTAATTTCCGTTTTCGGAAATAAACTAAAAGAAAAAAAAAAAAATCCTTAAAATGGATTTGTATTTTTACAATGTTTAGTATTAAAAAAAAAAGTAAATTAAAAAAAAAAAATTAAATTAAAATTTTTGCATAGGGGAGTGGGTGGCGGGGGCCACCGCACCCCCCCATTGGTGCTGATGGGTTGTCCGGCGTGGCAGCCGAAGTTGCTGGCATGACAGTCGGCGCTGGCCGTCAGTCAAGCCGTGCCTTCCTTTAAAAGGGGGCCGGCGGATGGAACGGCCTGGGGTGGAAGCCATGGGGACCCCCCCGTAATGTTTTTATTTTTTATTTTTTAATTTTATGTTATTAAAACGTTAGTTTAATGTTATAAATTGGTTTTTTTTTTATATGTTAAGTTTTAAATATTAAGTAAATTGTATTATATTAAATGTTAATTATAAATTTATTAATACATTTTTCTTTAATTAGTAAGTTTTAATTTAATATGTTAAGTGTTAATTGTATTTAATGTATTAATTTTTAGTTTAAAGTTAATAGTTCTTGTTTCATTATTAACTTGGAATTAATATATTAATTGTTAAAATACAATTAATTTATCAACATGTTTTATTAATTAATGGATTGATTATTTGAAATTAATTATTGTTAATTTTTGATTCAATAATTCTAAGGCGAGGTCGATATTTTAGGAGTGAATAGTTGGTTTGATATAATTAATGGATGCTTCAATTTGATTATTTAAATACGAGAGGTAGTTTTAAATGGGTTCTATGCAAATTACCTTAAATATTTCAGATTAAGTTATTGTTTTAATGGAGATTATATACAAGTTATTTGTGAATGATTACCTGTTCATAGTTCATTTTTCAGTCCTTTAGGACGTTTGTATTCTATGCATCCTTATGGTTCTATTTTGTGTATATGTGTAATTATGGGGGCATTAGATGATCTAAGGTGTATACAGAGGCTGGGGAGGGAAATGTTTATCGTTTCTATTACTTTAAGGTGTGAGTGTTCATGTTATCACCCTAAATTGACCATGTGACCTTTTCGATCTTGTTATCATGCTTTCAGGTATCTGTTGGGCTAGATGACCCTAGGATTTAAATCTAGAGGTTTTCGAGATTATACTTTCTGCATGGTGTTTTATGCAATGTTGTTTGTGTTTATATGATGATGTCATAGTCCTGATTTCCTATACCCAACCTAAATTTTGTTATGATGTGCGTTATGGTCTTATGAGTATACTGTGGATGTGTTTGTGGTTATCAAGAACCTATGTGCTCCTGAATGGGCAGGATGCGACTTGGGGTTATGTATATTCACATGTGTTGGTCTTGAGTCTAGGTAGGTTGACTAAGTGTATAGTGGGGAAGTGGCTTGCAATGGGGGTCCAGGACTCTAAGCGGTTACTAGGTAAACCCATTGGCAAGTTACTTAATAAGTGAAAATATGATACATTAAAGGGGTTTAAAATGAACTAATAAGATGTTTGAGTCTTTACCCATGCCTTAGGTGCTGTCGCACGCTAGGATGGGAGTTGCAATCCTTGTCTTCATGGAAGGATCATCGAGCCACATAGTGTCACCTGGAGGCCAGGGTCAAGAGGCACTACTAGGGTTACCTTCAAGGTTGGACTTATGTGATGACACCTCCCTATATACAACTTAGGTTATCCTACATGTGTCAGTTACATTTGGTATTGTTTAGTATTCTTTGTTATGGTTTAGATTGCTTCTAGGATCTTCCTTTGCATGGAGTATGAGGTCATGTATACCTTGTTTGCATTCTTTTTGTTTACTCTGTGTGATGGGCCTGTTACTATCTCCTCAGCATGGTGGGAGTGGACCTTTGGTTCCACATGGTCGGGTGGTAGTGATTCTTATTACCATTGAGATTTTGATGGATTCTTCTTCTTGCTTGGATGTTCTTTGATGTAGTTCTATCTTCTGATTCCTTTGGAGACTGGTTCAGTTTCATGAGTTGTATATTTGTACCATATGTATATATTGGTTATCATCCTTGGAGGATGCATTATATTGTTTATTATGTATCATTACATACCCTGCAACTTGTGTAGTGGATGTTGATTAGGTAGTATACATTATGGTATCAGATGTATATGTAATCTTGTATTATGAGATGTATGTTATTGGTTTCAGATTATGTAACCTTTATGTCGGTTCTTTACATTTGTTAATAATAGATTATTATGTTTAAGTAATTCTACGTCAAGGAACCCTCAAGGAATGTTAATCATGTATGAGTTGTGTTTCATGTATGTCATGTACTTCATTGTGTTGCTTCCGCATTGTTATCATTATTGTTTGTAAACATTAAAATTTTTTTTTATCCCATGAACTTAGTGTTGTTTAGGTTAAGCTCTCCTGGGTTCCCTGGCGGGGCATTACATAATAGATAGCCCTTTCTTTGTTGTGCTGATATTCTTGAGCCAATAGGATACCCAATGATGTATCCATAGCAGATATGTAAAGTATAAGTGGCTTCCCATGAATAAGAGGCATCAAGATTGGTGGGTTCACAAGATACTGTTTGATTTGTGTGAACCCTTCATCACATTCTTTGTTCCACTGATAAGCCACACCCTTGTGTAAAGTCTTGGTGAATGGTTGTGACTTGTCCGCCAGTTGAGAGATAAAATGTTGGATAGACTGCAGTCGGCCCTAAAGTCTTCTCATTTGTCTGATATTTTTTAGTGGTGGCATTTCCATGATATCTTGTACTTTTGTAGGATCCACTTCAATGCCTTTGGCAGAGATGATATAGCCAAGAAATTTTCTAGATGTTACACCAAATGTGCATTTCTTAGGATTGAGCCTCAGACTGAATTGTTCTATATGATCTAGTATAGGACCTAGATCGGCAAAATGTTTCTTTCAGTGCATGCTCTTAGATAAAGTGTCATCCACATAATCTTCCATTGTTGTATGCATCATGTCATGAAATATGGTGGTGACAACTCTCTGATATGTGGCACCAGCATTTTTAAGTCCAAAGGGCATGATATTCCAATAGAAGGTGCCCCAGGCACATGTGAAGGTAGTTTTCTCTTGGTCCTCTAGTGCAATTTTTATCTGGTTATAGCCAGAGAAACCATCCATTAGTGAGTAAATTTCATACCCAGTTGTCATGTCTACGATCATATCAATATTAGGAAATGGAAAATCATCCTTAGGACATGCAAAATTCAAGTCTCTGAAGTCTGTGCAGACTCGTATATATTTATCATGTTTTGATACTAGAATAATATTAGAGATCCACTCTACATAATCAATTACTCTGATAAAAACTGCCTTAAGAAATTTCTCCAATTCAACTTTGACAAGTAGAGCTACATGTGGATGCATTTTGCGAAGCTTCTGCTTGACGGGCTTAACACCTGGTGCAATGGACAAATGGTGCATGATTAGATTAGGGTCTAATCCTGGCATGTATAAATATTTCCATGCAAAGTTAATCTTTTTTCTTCTGAAGAATGTAGTGAATTCCTCTCTTTCTACCTTTGATAGTGATTGTATCAAGTGAATGATCTGAGGTTCTGCCTCTGTACCCAAGTTGATAGGTTGAGTTGGTTCAATAAGCACAAATGATCTCTCCTGAAAAATGACTTGGAAGTGCATCAAGTATCTCATCCTCAGGTGCCTCGAAGAGGTTTTCACCCTTGGATACATATTTTATTTTGACTATTTTAGGCTCTGATACTGCCATGATATGGTTTTCACCATCAGAGCGCCTATTTTTTATTGTTTTTATTTTGTGACTAAGATACTTGATGTCTGCCTCGGTCATATTGACACTTTCTTTGCTAGTGGAGGATGTTACAGGTTTGACATCGTGTAGGTAACAGGCAAGAGCGTAATCATTTTGGAATATAAGGACTTCATTAGATGGGGAGGTAGAGTTCTAGTCTATAAGCTTAGGATGGCAAAGTGAAAGAGGAGTGACGAGATCAAGTGTGTTCATGGTATAATCATCAAAGGCATGGACAAGCAAGTCAAGACCCAAAGCGATCTCATCCAGAGGTATAGTTGAATTCCTTTGATTCCTAGCAACCATAGTAGATGACATGTTAACATCTAGGGAGTCAGACTCATGTGACCTGACACTAGACCGTTCACCTACTTTAAGAAGGTTTTCATGTGCATTAGCTGTATCTGTATCTCTGTCACAAGTGGCGTATGACAAGCTGTCAAACTCATATTCATGGGAGTCTGTTTCATCATCAGGTCTCATGTCAAGAATATGAGTGAAATCAACCCTTTGTCCCCAGTTGGGATGAGTTCTACCTAGAACCTCTACTATGGTTAGATGAGAACCTGTTGACCTAGGTACCTCAGTAGTGTTTGTAGCATCAGCTGCCTCTTGTGTAATGAGAAGTGACTGGAATTCCTCATCAAACTATTCTTGAAAGTGTGGTGGTATGTATAAATCACCATGATGACCAGGATTTAGGGTATATATTTTCTTCCACTCCTCATAAGTTAATGGAGAAAGTGAAGTGGTGGTATCAGAATCGCTGTCAGTGTCTACTATACTGACATGTGGTACAAAGTTATCTGGCTCAACAAAGAATGCTGCCAAGTCTGGAGGAATAGGATAAGGAAAAGTATCCTCATCAGAGCTGTCTTTAGGTTCTTCAGTTTTAGGTGTTTCTTCAGGTGTTGGTTTCTTATCTTCTCGAGGTACAAAATTATTTATTCCTAGTTGGAATGTGAGTTTCTGGAAGCCTATACCTATAGAGTCACGTGTTCTGCAACCAATAGCTTCAAGTGGTGCAATCAATCCCTTATGATTCACACCTATGGGACCATTTCTTTTATATCCAAAATGTTGCATAATAGATAAACCTTTTCCATATTGCTCAGGTTTTATGTCATAAGGAGGAGTATTTTCATAATTTTCTTCTCCTTTATAGATCCAAGCTTTGATAGCTCTATTTTTAGCTTCTTCTAATGGTACTCTGGCTTGTACAAAGGTACCACCATACTTTGTCAGAGGAGGAACCGTAGAAGGTTTAGTGCTCTCAGAAGGTCTCCCAAAAGAACGGGGAGGCAAAGGCAAAGATGTAATAGATAGCACGGGTTCAATTTGATATCCTCCCATATCAGTTTCTTTGAGTGTTAGACTCTTTTCCATTTCTTTTAATTTATTCTCAAGGAGTTCAATAGATTCTCTATTGGTAGGCACAAAGATGTCAGCAGCTTTTGTGAGGGCATTGCAACCATACCATGTATTAGCAGGTATAGTCACTTTAGATCCTTGGAATAGGAACTTAATGTGCTGATGGTATGTGGAAGGGACAACCTGCATTTCATGGATCAATGGCCTTCCTAATAGAATATTGTATGCCAAAGGAATGTCAAGCACTTGACAGACAAAATCTCGTTCAACAAGACCAAATCTTAATGGCAACACAACTAGCCCCTTGGATTTATGTTCTTCCTCATCATAGGATTTAATGGTAATCTTTTTGCGAGCATCAATGCAATCTTTGCCATAGCCTAATTCAATAAGGAAACTAGCAGAGGAAATATTTAGGTCAGCACCATTATCTATGAGGACACGACGAACACGCTTTGGACCAATCATGACTTCAATGTGTAGAGGGTTATTATGCGGGTGAATCAAAGAATGATCATCTTCCTCAGAGAAAGATAAGTAATGTGAGGAGGTCAAGTGACCTACCATAGATTGAAACTGATCGAGATCAAGATCTTTTGGGACATTTGCCTTAGTGAGGGCTTTGTCCAGGATTTCCCTGTGAGCAGGGGAGATTTTCAGGAGCTCAAAAATAGTTATCTGATCTTTAGTACATTTGAATTGATCAAGAATGCTGTAATTGGTGGCATTAGATGAGGAACCCACTTTTGGGTTCTTATTAGCAGAGTCAACCTTAGCTTTTTCTGAAGGTTGGGTTGATGTAGATATAAAAGACTTAGGGCCTTTGAGAATGATTTTAGCACGAGATTGAGTAACCACATTAGCGCTGACTTGAGACTATCCTTGTTCAGAAGACTAGGGTGTAGACCCTCACAAAGTAAAATGTGTTTTGGACTTGGAGGTATCTTCCTTTCCCTTAAGAATGATGACATTACAATATTCAGTGTCAACAGGTTCAACCATATTAATGACATTGTTGTTATTGGTGTATGTGTAGTTGACCTTAGCATCAGTATTTTTGCCTTTAGATGATTCACCTTTCCCATGAGGAGGAAATGGATCCTTGAAAGCTTGGTGATCATAATTTTTGTTGTGACCTCCTACAACAATAACCTCACTATCGATGAGATCTTGGATTTTATGCCACAATTTAAGACAAGTAGCTATTTTATGACCTTTGTTTTGGTGAAAATAATAATAAGCGGATTCATTCCACCAAGAGGGTCTTGGTTGTGGATCATAAGGTCGTGAATTATCCAATGGAGTGAGTAAATGGTTGTCCACAAGAGTCTTGTAAACAACCTCAAGAGGTTCTCCTAAAGGAGTAAATTCACGCTTGGGCCTAGGAGCCCAAGGTTTAGGTCAAGAAAATTGTGAAGTACTTGGTTTGGATTCTACTATAGCCTGTTCAGTGGCTTTGGCCACTTGCATCGTGGTAGTGAGATTGAAGGCAGCCTTGGAAGGCTTAGGAGTCACATTATTTATAACACCATCATTCACAACATTTTGGTTCTTGTTGAGAAATTTGGATTTATCTTTGCTTGAGGAAGAAGACCCTTGTTTTTTTTCCTTGTGTAAGGTCAATTCTCCTTTCTTGATTATAAATGTATCAATTTTTACAGCTTTTTTAATCATGTCATCAAAGGTTAGAGGACCTTGTAGCTGTACTTGATACCCAAAGTTGGGGAGAAGATTATCGAGAAAGATGTCCAACTTTTTAGATTCAGGTATCTTGCGAGAATATCGTGTATAAAGTTCTCCATCTTTGGAGAAATGCCAAGAAGGATTCCCCATGATTTTGTTTCAAATTGCAAAGATCTCGGATATGAACTAGATGTTGGATGTTGTGAGAATAGTGTTGTAGAAATAAATTTTCAATTTGATCAAAAGTTTTGATGCCAGTTGGTAGTCTAGAGAACCATTCCATAGTTGATCCTCCCAAACTACGTGGGAAAATATGCATGAGATAGGTTGTGTCATGTATGAATTCCATAGCGAGAGTACCAAACTCTCTCAAATGGTCTTGAGGGTCAGATGTACCCAAGTATTTTTCATATTTAGGAAGCTTAACTCCTTTGGGAAAAGGAGGCATGTGAAGATCTTTATCAAATGGGAAAGGACAGATGATTTCCAGTGTGAATTGTGTGACAAGTTTGTCTTTCTCTTTCAAGAGTTTAGAGAGTTTCTCTTGCATGGTTTTCATTTCCTTTCGCAAGCAAAAATTTTCAATTTCTTCCTCTTTCTCAACAAGTGTTTCTACAGCATAATTGGAAGGTAACTTAGCCCCTTGATTGGCTAGTTCAAGAATGTCTTTTGCTTTCTCCTTAGCTAGTAGAATTCCCATCATTTTACAAAAATCTTTGTTAGCACGAGATTGTGCAATCTCTTCTTGAGTGATTTCTACTTCTACATTGTTAGGGGGGTCTTCAGAATGGGACTTACCCCAATTTTTAAAGAGGTCAGTTTTTCTAACCTCACCACCTGATTGGTTATGATATTCCATCTTGCCAAAATGCAAGGATTCAAGGTGTAAAGACTCGGTATGAAAAGATTGAGTGTTCTCAGAATATGGGTCTTCTTGAAAAAAAGGATTTTGAACCCGGCTAAGATCCACTGGAAATGACCATTTATTGTAAGGTTGACGTACTGGGGAAGGAGATCGAGATGATTCCTCACTAGATGTAGCTAGTAATGGTGTGGAAAGTATAGATTCATCTTGATTGATTGAAGGAAATGTTTTGCCACTTCGAGTTGTGATAGTCATAGACAAAGTTTTGAACAAGAGATGTGAACTAGGACCAAACTTGAAACTGTCTCAAAGATTGCACAAAACATGCCAAAAGGTGAAATATCCTTGGTGCAAATTGCCAGAGATGAGGCTAGAATAGCCAAGAGATGACTATTGTGACACAAGGAATGAAAACACAGATGAAAGAGATCAAAAAGACATGAGATGAGACCAGTTTAAGCAAGAATCACGTAATTCTCAACCCAAGAAACCAAGTTTCAGACTGTGTGAAGATGGATGGCAGAAAAACAGACCCATATCAGAGACTAGATTTGATAGAAGTAGACCTGATTGACAGATTTTTGCTCACTATTTTGGACAAAAGACTCCAGTTTCATGTGAAGAAATGCTCTGTTGCGTGAAGTTTCTTACTGTCCCGCGTGAAAATTTGCAGTATTCGCGTGAAGGATGATACCAGGTGACAGAAAAAAGATGATAGAATAATGGTGTTGATGCCAAATGTTGTGCGACAGTGTATTTTGTATCACGCGAAGATTGGGAAATGTCATGTGAAACTATGCAAATGTTTAAAAAAAGACGTTTACAGAATTAGACTCTTGAGACCAGTTTGCGTTTCCTGAGATAAAGTCATACTATTTTCTGCCAGATAGTTCAAGTTACAGATGTTTTTGGATATGTTCAAGATTGACAGTTTGTGTGTTTTGATGATAGTTTTGATTGTTCAAATGATACACCCATGCAAAACACATTAAACAAAATGTTTGTAGTACCAGAACAAGAACATCACAATCCTAGGATAGCCAGGACAATATCTGTTGAATCCCCACTTGAACTGAAGTTCAGCTATGCTTACTCTTAGTGGATAACTTAGAAGCTTGGAAGAACGGGCTCCTCCTTACATATGCACTCACTTCTCAGGCATACCAAGCTTCGAACCCCAAAGGAATTGCTTCCCAAAGGGCTGTTATCTCTACTAAAAGCCGTAAAAATGTGGGGCATCTTAGTTGGTCTCTGACCTTCTGCACCAACAGATAGAGGGTTTTTGGAAAACTAGAACAATAGTTTGTAGTAAGGTCATCTGTTCAGGTGGTTGTGATCAAGTCATTTTCCCAATAAAGGGGGCTCTCCCAAACCTTTCAAAGCAAGGCTTTCACCTTAACAATGTTTGGACTTTAATGCACCACTAGGGTACTGGAGGGGATTTTGGTTGCCACAATGAATTCACACCTGTCTATTGTGACACTAATCACATTAGCATTTTTTGTATACCAATTTGGAAGGGCTTGGCTTTAGCCTATTACTGGTTAGGCATCCACTCTCACCCGCTATGCTAAAGCTCTCAGGAGGTAGCCACTCTAGAATAATCACATGAATTTCTCTTGCACCCAAGATCCATAAAGATGAGGGGAGAGGATACGTTCATGTAGTTCTTAGGATTACAATCTAAAAAACACTTCAATCACACAAGACAATGATTCATTTTAAGCACCAACCAAAGTGTGTTTTAACTACTAAAAACATATATAAGAAGTTGTGAAAACACGCAAGGTCTTCAACAAATGTCTTGCAATAAACCCATTAGTAGTTTGTAATGCCTTTCTTCATACCAACATCCTGCAATAAACACGTTAGAGGTTTGTAATGGCTTTTCTTTATCTCAGCATCTTGCAAACCACTGTTATGCTGTTTCAAAAGATAAAATCAGAGAAACACAGAAGTCAGAAAACAATAGGTGGTTAGAAAATCAAGGTAATAAAATATCAAAATGAGAGCTCTAGAATGTAATTTCACGTGATAAAGTATGCTAGATCGCATGAAGTGCTACAAACCACACGAAGAACTAGAAAGTTCGCGCGAGACATACATAAAGTTCACGCAAAATTGAAACATAACTTGTACGGAAGTACGGACATAATGTAAAAAAAATGAAAAAGATGAAATGAAATGAAGCCAGAACAGAATATACCTACCCCACGGTGGGTGCTAGAAATGTATGTGGTAAATTTGGCCTTGTTAACTCACCATAAACTTAAACATAGTCCTTCTTCATTAGATACACACAAGACTGAATATGAGATTATTCATCCTGTCTACCTGCATGATTCAACCTGTTGCCTTCTATCCAGATGGGGTTTCAAAATAGCTCTCAGAACGAGAGTCTCACAACCATAGACCAATCTAGGAATGAAGGATTTTTCTCCATGAATGCAATACAATGCAAGATTATTCTAAGAAATGAAAGATGTGAGATCATTCTAAGACATGATTCTTATGCAATTATTCTAGAAATTGAAACTATCTTATTGCAATAATGAAATTGTTCTATATGAGATTATCAAGAAATGTGATAATAATTCAGTATTCTAACAATGTATGAAAAATGAGTGGGGTTTTGAATGAGGAATGAGGGTTCTCTTATAGACTCAGAGGCTGCTCAGAATGGAAAGTTTCCTCTTTTGAAATAAAACAGATAGAAAAGCCAGTTTAAATTAGAAAACTTTCTTTAAAAGAAAACAATAAATTGTTTTCCCTTTGCTTTAACTATTTTCTTTCTTTGATTTTAACTGTTTTATTTGATTTTAATTGTTTTCTTTCTCTTTAAAGCACAATTAATTCAAATATTCTATTTCTGAACAGAAGAAAGATTTTGAAAGAATATTTAATTAAACAAATAAATATGGCCTCATAAATAGGTTTATCTCAATTATTTGAATAATTAAATTCAATTATTGAAAATGAGGATATTTATTTAATAATTAAATATCATTTAATTCCCTTTATATGTGTCTTAGCTTAAGAGGGTGAATTTAATTTAATTAAAGTGCCAGGACTTTATAATTAAATTAATTCGATCATAAGGTTTGTTTAGCCAATAGATATTTAGGAATTAAATATGATGAATGATTAATATAGATTTAGGATTTTCTGCATTTGACACTTAGGTTGAGTAGAGTCAGTTAAAACTCAGAATTGCCTAGTACAATAGGACTTTGATGATTAAGAAGAATGACAAATACAAAAAAATTGATTAGGGTTGCAAGATGCCAATTTTGGGGTGTTACACTTGGCGACTTTATTTCTTTATTTTGGTTCTCAGACCATATTTTCTATATTCATGCCCAGGACACAAATAAGGGCATCTTCTAGAGGTAATTTCAAGTTTGTTAAACTCTTATTTTAAAATTCTAGAAGAAGAAAAGATAGAATTTCTCTATCACCAACTAGGAGCTAAGAAGCAACACCTATACCAACTAGATCCCTTTCTACTCCTCAGATGATAAGAACACAACCTAGGATACCATCTACTCAATTGAATAGGTCATTATTCCACATGGATGGCCCTAGGAATCAAGTTTTTTCTACCTTTAATGGTGGTATTCCTCTTCTATTAGCTCAAAGAAATAATATACCATTGTCTACACTTAAGATTTTACCAAATTTCACTGGTGAAAATTCAATTTCCCCAATATAACATATTCAAGAAGTTTCAAACATATGCAATATACATGGTGTTACATATGATGATGTTGTGTTAGAAAACTTCATTATTGGAGGGAAAATCCATGGAGTGGCACAGAGGGTTTCCATATAACTCTATCCATGATTGGGATGAGTTAGGAGAAATACTATGTAAGCACTTCAAGGATAAAAGTGATCACCTATCACTCTTGGAGAAGCTAACTACAATCAAAAGAGAACCGTGTGAGTTCATGACATATTTCAATTATATATTGAAAAAGGCATGGGATAGAATACCTGCTTCAGTAAAGCCTTCCCTTGGTAATGAATTCTTGTATTATCTCAGATATTTTGATGGTAATATTTCTACTACCTTGAAGACAATGGGTGGGGATACCTTGCAAGCTGCATATGATATTGCTATAAGAGCATAAAATGGTCTAATTCAAGGAGGAAAGTTATCTTTAAGGCCTCCAATGCTTTTATTCCTTGATATGCCTATACATCAACCTAAAATGTCTCCTATTCCTAATAAAACTACAAGTCAACCTCTTATCATTTCTCCATAAAGTTCAACATATTAAAATAAAAAACTTGAAACCATGATGAAAAATGTGATGTAGAAGGTACAAGGTTTAGATCTTGGATTACAGAAGATGGTAAATGAGATGGTGACTATAAAGATACAATAAAATCAGAGTAATAAGGCTTATCATAATCACCCTCAAGATTCTTCTTTCAATTCATTTTATAGGCCACAAAATCAGGGGCAAAGTACATGGAACCAAAATAAATTCATGGGTAATGTTGCCCCAACAAATACAAATACAAATCTATTAAGGACCGTTATTCCTACTCAAAATAGTCTTGTTCAAGCACAATAATGGTGTACTAATTGCAATTAGTATTTTGAGCATTGTGTTTATCAAGGAGCATAATTTTATCAAGCTCTAACAATTCAGGATGAGCCAACAACATCATGAAAACAATATAACACAAAATCAGTCCAATGTTTGTTTCCAGTCCCAACATCAAGGAGATTTTTCTCTAGTGATCTTTGATCAAGATGATTTTTTTGGCACAAATCATGATGGAAATGATGCCATAGCTCATAATACTAGAAGTAAAAGGATATCAGTAGAAAGTGTTTCACCTCCTTTATCAAATCAAGCTTCAACTTTAGCAGTTGCTGCAACTACTTCATCCATAAGTATACCACATGATGTTGTTGCCCCAATTCAAAAATCAAACCCCATGGTTGTTAAGAGTCCCATCAAGTCATCAAATACTCCTCTCAACATTATAGATAAGAAGAAGAGGAACAATTTCAATGTTCCTATGTGGAATGTCCTTACAATTCCATCTTAGTTTGAGTTACTACAAGAATAGTTAAAGATTGTGAATGTTCAAGAGAAACCAAAAACAACAAGCATGCTATCAAATCAGGGAAAAATATTATGCAACCTACCAAAGAAGAAAAATAAGTAATAAGGACAAGCCTTCCCCCTTTTATCTCTCTTTAATTATAGGAGATAAACTAGTTCACAATTGCATGATAGATTTAAGGGCAAACATCTCAGTCATGCCAAAGAAGGTGGCTGACCTTCTAGGTATTAAATATGAACCTATGACTAGAGGATTTATCCAATTGAATGGTAGTTTTGTCCAAATAGTAGGGGTACTAAAGGATGTCAAATTATCCTTGCATGAATGTACTAGTTGAAATTTTTTTAAAGATATATCAGCCATTGATCTACCTGCACATTTTTCTCTTTGGCTCTCTAGAGACTCCACTACTCAGATAGGATGTTATATTGCATCTGATTGGCCCTACATGTTCTTTAGGACTAGATATGGAACAAAGGCTTTCATAAATGCAGAGACATTGGCTCTCAATCACATAGAGCCCTACACACCTAGCCCCATAAATATGAACTGCGCACTCCATGAGAGGGATGAAAGATGCATAGTCCATGAACCTACTACTCTTTTGGAAGAGGTTCTTGATTATCTCTTAGATGAATGGGATAATTATTTTGAATTTGATCTAGTATAAGAATCTAAAGAGATAGTCCTTGGAACTTATTGTATACATGGGGATGACACTCCTATTCCCAATCTTATGAAAGAACATGAAGATACTAATGGATTATGGAGTATGTTCATTGATGGCTCAAGGAATAAAAATGGATCAGGAGATGGTGTAATGCTTATTTCTCAAAAGTTGGAGAAATACTATTATTCATTTAGACTTCACTTTAGTTGCACAAATAATGTAGCTGAATATGGAACCTTGATTCAAGGTCTTGAAATTGCACAAGGAAGAATAATTAGAGTTCTACAAGTATATGGAGACATTGATTTGGATGTTAATAATATTAGAAATAAGAATATTGCAAAGAATAACATTCTCAAATCATATAAACATAGAGTTTGGGATCTCATTGAGGCTTTTCAAGCCTTCAACATTCATAGTGTTCCAAGAAATCAGAACAAACATGACGATAGACTTGTGAAATTTGGTTCTCATTATGACATACTAGAGCACATTGCAGATATGAAGGAACAACATATTAAACTTTTTGTAGGGCCTATTGTCCTAGACAATTGCACAAATTGAAATTTTTTTTTATTTTGATTTAAAAATCGTCAATTGCCTACAACATGAAGTTCACTACTAAAAATTAGACCATGTTGCATAACCAATATGGAGATCAGATCATGCATCTCAATTCCAAAAAATTTCCCAAAGGATTAGTCACTTTGGAGGGCATCTTTAATTATGATGATCAAGCAAGGAGTAGAATCTAGAACCTAGCTGCAGAGAAGGATGGCTACAGACCCGTTACCATTGCTAAAGGAAGGACTCTTAACTTGGGAAATGTATGCTCTAAGGCTGAAAAGGATATTTTCATTAATTTATGTCAAGAAATCAATAATTTTATTTCTTGGACATATGAAGATTTAAAGGTTTTTAACCAAGTTTATCTCAACATACTATAGAATTAAATGTTGATACAAAACTAGTGAGACAAAAACAAAGACCAATCAATCCTAGGATTGAACCCTTAATGTGAAAGGAGTTGTTAAAATTTATAGAGGGTAATATAATTTTTCCTATCAAGTATTCCTATTGGGTAGCTAATCTTGTCCTTGTAAGGAAAAATAGTAGAGAAATTAGATTATGTGTAGATTTTAGAGACCTTAATAGGACTTCTCTTAAAGACCATCATCCTCTTCCTTCCATGGAACTGTCCAAGGTTAGTGGGTTTGAAAGGTTCTCTTTCTTAGATGGTTTCTAAGGTTATAATAAATTTTTATTCCAAGAATCATAATAGTACAAGACACCATTTACCACTAAATGGGGTACTTATGCTTATTGTAAAATGTCATTCAGACTAACTAATGCAGATGCTACATTTCAAAAGGAAATGGAGATGCCCTTTATAAGTGTATTAGAAAGTTTTGTGCTAATATATATTTATAATATAACTACTTATTTAAAGCATGCAATAGATCATATTAATCACCTAAGGCAAGTATTCATCAAATGTAGAGAACACGGTGTGTCCTTGAATCCAAGAAAGTGTGTGTTTGTCACTGATCAGGGGAAGGTTCTAGGACATATTATATCAAAGGATGGATTAACTATAGCTCCAAAGAGAGTAGAAGAAATTATTTATCTCCCACTTCCCTAGCATAAAAATGGTTTACAGAGTTTCCTTGGTTGGATCAACTTTGTGAGAAGGTTCATTCCTAACCTTTCTACCATGGTTAAACCTCTTACAAGTATGCTAAAAAGAACATAGAGTTCAGATGGAACAAGGAAGGGAAGGACATTTTTGAAGAGATTAAAATAGAAATTGCATCAGTTCCTACTCTTTGCAATCCTAATTTTGATAGAGATTTTATCCTCTATACTCTTGGAGGAGAATATATCATTTCAGTTGTCTTAACATAGCTAAATTTAGAAAAAATGGACCAGTCCATTACTTTCTTTAGAGAAGGGCTTAAAGAATATGAAGGTAGATATAGCTATGTAGAAATGAAATTTATTTCTGTCATAAGAGCTCTCAAAAAGTTTAGAAATATACTATCTAACAACAAGATCCAACTCTTGGTCCCACATACAAGTGTAAAAGACTTCCTTTTAAATAAGGATATCATTGAGAAAAGAGCTGGATGGATCACCAAGGTCATGGAATATGACATTGAGATGAAAATACGTAAGATTGTGAGTGGAAAAAGCCTATGTGAACAAATGGTATTATCTTTTGAGACATCCAAATATGTTGCCCTATTATTACAAGATGAACAACCAGCTAAACATAAAAATCAAAATGATTTGTTTTATGATATGACTATCTTTTTTACAGAAGGAAGATATCCACAAGGTTTGTATAAGAGTAAAAGGAGATAATTCAGATTATAGTCCATTTATTATGTATTAGTAGGTGGTATATTGTTTAAAAAAGATTCAAATGGAGTTATTCTAAGATGCATAAATTCAAATCAAATAAATAGGTCGCTTGAAGAATTTCATGATGGCCCTTTAGGTGGTTAATTTTTGGCAAGGGTTACAACCATGAAGATAATTAGGGTTGGATACTACTATGGCCAACCTTGTTCAAGGATTCTCATTAATGGGTGAGGAAGTGCAAAAAAAATGCATTCTTTTCAAGAAAGCAAAGATTAGTTGCCCTTCTTCTTCATCCTATACAAGTTGATCAACCTTTCACTCAATGAGGTTTAGATTTCATTGGTCCAATAAACCCACCATCTAGCTTTGGTCACAAGTGGATGTTGGCTACCACAAATTATTATAAGATGGACAAAGGCGGTAGCCTTGAAGGATGCCACAGAGACCTCAGTAGTTGAATTCCTTGATGGTATTGCAACCAGATTTGGTGCTCCTTCAACTATCATTTTAGATAATGCTAATTCCTTTGTTGGGGATCACATCAGATCTTCAACAGTTTAACATGGAATATATTTGAAGACTTGTTCAAATTATTATCCCCAAGTGAATGGTCTGGTTGAATACTTTAATATAGATCTCATAAGGATCATAAAGAGGACAATTGAAGACAATCAAAGAGCTTGGTATACTAAAATAATGACTGCCCTATGGGCTGACATGATTACACCTATGAGATTCATTAGAAACTCACCTTTCATGTTGGTTAATGGAAAAGAGGCAAGAGTTCCTCTTTCACTTGAGTTTCCTTCTCTTGAATTATCCCATTAGTTTGAGCTAGCTGAAGATGATGCCATGAAAGACAGATTAGTAGAGTTAATGGAGCTCGAGGAAGTCAAGAATTAGTACATGAAGACACTTGAAACACATTAGCAGTAGGTTAATAATTTTTTTACAAGGGGGATATTGTTAGAGATTTCAAAGAGGGAGACCTTGTTCTCAAATGGGATGCAAACAAAGCTAAACCACACAGACACTCCAAATTTGATGTTATGTGGAGTGACCCATATGTTATAACCAGTTGTAAAGAGGCTAACACTTTTTCGCTATCTAGGCCTAATGATGAAGTTCTTCCCATTCCAGTCAATGAGCTCCCCCTTAAACTTTGTTTTTGATAAAGTTTAAGTTCTTGTACATACTAAGGTAGATTTCATGCTTTCCACGAGTGCACAAGCACAACTGTTATTGCTTTAAGAAAATAAGTTTTGATGTTTTGTTCAGTTATAGAGAGGTACATATCTCTATTTTCATATGTAACTCCATGCCCAATTGATTTCTAGGCTACTGATCTTGCAGACTAAGAAGGCATGTATCCCCTTGAGTCACTAGAAATGTTAACCTTTTCAATTCACCATTAGTCCTCTGGACTAATGTTATCACAAGAACTCAAATAGATTAATTATTTAAAATATAATCAGTTAGAAAACTTTAGAGTTACATTTCAGTGAAACATTCTTCACGTCTCCTCAAAATATATACACAAGCTTCCTTAGCATCCAAATTGCATAAGGTTGCGAGGACATATGTTTGGTCTTGTTGAAATGGTTATTCTTTAGGAGGCATAAGAAAAGGTCTTGCTGACATGTGTAGTTCACCTAGAAATAAGGACAAGTTATGAATTCTTGGGGAGTTTGCCTATGAGGCTGTGACAATTTTCCATTTTGTAAAGGGGCGAAATGGTTCCCTGCGAAACTATGAAATTTCACCATTTCACAATTTATCCTATCCTTGCTACATCGATGTTCTTTATTTAGGTGGAGAAACCAATTGTTTTCTCTTATAAGGTTCATCAAAATGATTCTTTTTGATGGGAAGCCAGGTAGCAGTAATATACGATGATTTTAGCAAGACATCTTTGGGTCTTGACAAAATAATCTTTCAGATGCAGTTTTCAGCGGAGTGAGGTCATTTTTGATGATGGTAAAAAATGGTCATTTCGGTGCCAACATAACATAGAGTTTTATCAGAGGATCTCTTGTTGATAAAGAAAAATAGGGCATTTACATTTTTTAGCTACATTCAACAACTTGTCTTCCCTTGTTGACTAGTTCAAGTGGTGTCATTAGTGCAGTGGGGTCTCAATTTGATTCTCCCAGTCATCCTATAACCATTTATAGTTGCAGATAGTTTGAGACCATATTTTTTCACCAAAAGAGGATAGGGAATGAATAAATTTGAGTTCATATTTAATGTTAGGGGTTGATTCTAGTTGTGGTGAATTTCCTTTTGTTGTAATGCATTCATTTTGACCCTCTTTCTGTCACTTCTTAGAGTTCAATTTGTTGGCTGAGATCATATTTCTTCTGGTATTTTCTTCCTATGTAACTCAACCCAAGTAGGGGTTTGAACTTCATGTAGTGTGTGGGTTATGCATGAACCCTATAAAGGAATTTTTTTTAATTTTTCAAAGGGATCTATTCTCCGTTCTTTGGCAGAATTCTTTTTCTGAACATGTAACAAAGCCTCGTTTGAATTTAAGAGAATCCTTGTTTACCTATTCTGAAATCCAATTGTTTAGTGCATTCTTCCTACATATTTGGACATGTTTCATCATCTAAATTCCTCTATGTTGTGTAATCCTAGGTTTATTCAATCCTGTTTAGTGAATATTTTTTTTCCTTATAGGAGCTAATCAATCTCTTACCTTCATTTTGAGCTAAAGTTTATAAGTATTTGAATAGTGTGGTTTTATGGTTTTTTTGGATTCAAGTGCAGTATCAAGGAGGAAATTAACACATTCAATGTGGTGTATCACCTTTTCCCTTTTATGCAATCCTTCTTCCCCTTCCCCTTTGGGTCATTAGATTTTAGGTGCATCCTGATTGCAAAGAAAGTCAGCCTTCTCTGAAGATTCAATCTCATTGATCAAGTCCCACATATAGAGATTGTTTCCATGTTTAAAAAGGTTGTTTAGGTCACTAACCATAACCCAAACAAGGGTGTAAACTTTTTTGTTAAAATATTTAGAGAATAGATTTCATAGATTTCATTTTCATACTTCGTTTGGATTCCCCTTCCTAATTTATATTCACAATGGGAATAATTTTTGCATTTTTACTTGGTCTATCTTCTTCCTAAGGGGAGAAATTTTGTTTGTAGGCATTGGTATATGTTTTTCCTTCCATAATTCACCATTCTTGAAGGACAATGTTCAATATGGGGTGGATATCATGTCTCCTTATTTCCTTCCTATGGGGAGATACTTAATTGTACATTCATTATGTATGGAGTCCTAGAAGGTTCTTGAGTACTCCATCCATCCATGCATCTTGTTTGTTTTTTTAATCTCTCTTTTTTTGGGGAAGTTTTTTCCCATGAGGTTTTCTCCCTTTCTCCGCTTTATGAGAGATTGCACTGAACTACATTGCATTGGCATATTGTACATGGGTACCTAACATGGCCTATTAGTCAGTTCCCATATAGCATTGTGAGTTTAAGTGCATTCCCCTAAGTTGTACTTAACAAGGGTGTTGATATAATTAAATATTCCTAATTACACTTTACTTAAGCTTAGGATAATGCATTACATAGTAGTTTGCATTGTAGACACCTAGGAGTTTGCAACTTATTTTAACACATGGTGTGGGATAAATTTCACTTTAGGTGGTGATAGTTATTTTCTCATTTCACTTTATTTGTGCGATTCACCTTTAGTGCTCTTATCACATTATAATCCTCTCATTGTTGCACATGTTTGCACATACTTCATTGTTCAATGGAGGATTATCCACCTGTATAGGTTGTGTTCTATACGCTCAATAATGAGGGTTAGTAGCACCAATTTGCAATGGAAATAAATTAATAAAACTACTAAGAACAAACCTATGAACAATAAAATGACAATTAATCAAGGAGGAATACAAACGAATGCAAACCATCAAAGCTTGAATCTTCTATTGTATCTCTCTACTCCTTCTGGAACACTATGTGTGTAATGCTTAGTATTGGTATGGGAAACGTCTATGAATTGGGAGCATCGAGAATATGATATTGAACATGTGATCTCAAGAAGGCTTGATGCTTGAACCAATCTGACAGAGTAAGGGCGCACAAAATATTGAAATCTTGGATGTTTTATCACAAGAAGCATTGATGCTTGAACCAATTTGATAGAGTAAGGGTGCACAAAATCTTGAAATCCTGGATCCTTCAAATGGTTATGAAGGGTTGATTATATAGAATATGGAAATGATATGAACGGTTGAGATCAATCCCAGAGATTAGAGGATGAATGGTTGAGATCAAAGGGAACTGGAGAAGCCATCAATAAACTCCACCTCCTCAACTTGGAGAAAGGATATAAAGTTTGGTTAACTGAACAATTGATTATGAGTTACCTTTTGAACTAAAGAGGTAATTTAGAGTTACCTTTTTGAATTGAAGAGGTAGGTGGAGTAATTCATGCAATCAGAGATCTGATCAAGAGTTCTCTTTTTTGAACTAAAGAAAGGATTTAATTAAATATTTAATTCATTTTTCATCATGTCAGATAATTGAGTTACCTTTGGTTTAGAATTGAATTATTGAATGAAATTAAATTATTTTAATTAAAAGAATTAACTAATAAGTTTAAATATTTAAATTTAAACTTTAGGAAATTGAATTTAATTAATTAATAGAGATTAATCAATTAAGGCTAATTAATTAAATAAAATTAATTATTTAATTAATTTTTGGGATTTGATTAGATGATTTAGGAAATGAAATTAGAAGAAAATAGATGATTAATTAATGATTAAAAAACTAGTAATTAATAGATGAAAATTAGTGTTTGTAATGTAAGGTCGCAAGTATGTCCATTTTAGGGTGTCTACATTTGCCCTTCTTTGATTCAATGTGATTCATCACGTTGTGTCAAAGAATTTTTTGGATTTGATCCTACCCCAACTTTCCCTGTGACAACAGGTGGACTATATACCCCCTCAACAAATTAAGCATAGAAAATGCGTCAGATGAGAATTAATTTGTTGAAAATGTGAATCACTATATGATGATGATGAATGCATTCTTATTTTAGTTATGATGTTATTGATGATGGATGCATTGATTATATGATCTACCATGCACACGTTTTGGATTTTTCTTTCACAATAAATGAATGCAATCTACTATGCACAAAATATCTGAGTAAATGCATGTGTTAGTTAGAAGAAAGTTAGAGTGAAGTTATCTGTGGAATCGATTGATAGATTGGACTAATAGATAGGATGGGTGACCCAAGTCACTACCAATTTTTCCAATTTTGTTCATCATTGCACCTTATTATGAAAATGGAAGAGAATCCAATGCACCCATATATTTCTCATCTGGATACCATTATGATCTCTTGATAACCAGAAGGAGTAGAGAGATTGAACAGAAAGAGAACCAAATGCACCTGGATATTGACCATCTAGATATCACTAGTATCTCTGATTTGAAAAGAAAGAGAACCAAATGCACCTAGATATTGACCATCTAGATACCGCTATGATCTATGATTTTGAAAAGAAAGAGATGCAAATGCCCCCAAATATTGACCATTTGGATACTACTATGATCTCTAAACAATCTAAAATAAAATAAAAAAACCAAGATAGAAATCTAATGCACCCAAATACAGACCATCTAAATACCTCTATGATTCTATTGGTAGCAACAACTAGATAACATAAAAGGATTGTCTAATTCTTTTCCAGGGTTAAGCTCAGATCGTGGAACTGCACGGCTGCTAGATAAGTGACAACGACTACCACATTTATCCTAAATCATCATTTCCATAGAATCAAAATGAAACATTCCACAAACAACAATCAAATAAAATAAGATCATGATCCATCATAGCTACTCTCATCACTTGGTGGTATCCTGGAGTAGTGTAAGCACATAACCGTGAAAGATAGACTGACATGATTGACCGAGTCAACACTTTATTGTTCCTTGATTTGCTTGATTATATGATGCTTGATTGTGTCTAGTTTCAGGAATGGATGAATCGTATAAGAATGACCTGTCTGGTTTTGAGTGTATATGTCACTGTATAAGACAATTAATTTTTTTGATTTGAAGATTGATTGATTTGAGTTGAATACAGATTGGATAGACAATATAGCTAAGTCATATGAGTTCCTTGCTGATTTGTGAAACTCATGATTTTGAACTTGATTGATTGGCTTGAATTTGATCATCATTCACTTGTTTGATAGATTGGGTAGTTGATGAAGCTAAGGCATATGAGTGCATTTCTGATTGGTGAAGCTTGTGATTTTTGAGATTGATTGATTGGCTTGATCATCTTTTGCTTGGTTGATAACCGAATTGGTTTTATTGCTTTTAGATTTTGTAATTTTGTAATTTTTTTTATAATGATTGATTTTCTCAGGACATTTTTCTCTTTTTAGGATTTTTGATGACTTTAGAATTTCCCCCTAGTCTAGTGGACCAGTAAAAACCATGGAAAAGTGTTGATGCTTAGAGGGGATTGTGCTTCTAAAAATAGCTTGGGTATTTAGGCTTGCATGCGTGGAGCTCAAGCTTTGATCTTTGGATTTCATTGATGGTGAAGCAAGATTTGAACACTTAGCACCTATTTTCAAGGTTTTCACCAAGGTAAATGCTCAATAGTGCCTGTTTGCTAGGTTTTCACTTAGAGAGTGATGTTTTTTCTCTTTACTTTTCTCTTCTTTTTATATTTTTTTTGTTGTCGCCGAGGCACCTATTTTCTAGGTTTTCACCAAGGTAACCTTTTGTATTTTTGTATTTTTTTGTTACTTTCTAGATTTTTAGATAAGTGCCTTAACCTTGAGACCTTGAAATGATCTCCTTTTGGTGTTTCTAGTTGGTATGCCCCACTATTGCAAGATGTGATAATGACATAAGGTCCTAGCCAGTTAGGCTTGAACTTTCCTAGTTTTACCCTTTCTGCTTGGTTCTTTTGATTCTCCATAAGTACGAGGTCTCCTAAATCAAAGGTTTGTGGTCTTACCTTTTTGTGACAGTTCTTCTAAGGCGATTCTAATAGCCTTGTAAGTGGTTGAGTGCATTCTGTCTTCTTTCATCCATCAATTCTAGTTCACTGAGTCTTGCTACTCTCTAGTCTTCATCTGAAATCATGTTTTTCAATGAGATTCTCAGGGATGGGATTTCAAATTCAAGGGGTAGGACTGCCTCTGATCCATATACTAGTGAGAAAGGAGTGGCTCATGTGGGGGTTATCACACTAGTTCTATATGCCCATAGTGTGGGACTGAGATGTAAATGCCAATCATACCCTAATTCATTGACTATTTTCCTTAAGATCTTGTGTATGGTTTTGTTTGTGGCTTACGCTTGATCATTCCCTTGGGGATAGTATAATGAAGATAAACCTTGTTTGATGTGGAACTTTTCACAAAGATCTTCAACATCTTGATTTTGAAAAGGTGTACCGTGATATGTGAGTATGGTTTGAGGAACTCCATATTGATAGATGATGTTGCTGAGTATGAACATGGATATTTTCTTACCAGTGATTTAGGTGAAGTAATGGCTTCCACCCATTTAGTAAAGTACTTCATTATTGTAATGATGTACTTGTGTCTATTAGACGAGGTTGGTGTAATCTTATCCACTAGGTCAAATACCCACTTAGAAAATGGCCATGGTGAAGTGATGGGATTGAGTTCTTGGGCTGGTGCATGGATGAGATCTCCATGAATCTGACATTGTCTACACCTTTGCACATACATATTGGCATCTGTCTCTACTATGGGCTAGTAGTATCCCATTAAAATAATCTTCTTTTCTAATCTATTCCCACCTACGTGGGCTCCAAAAATTCCTTCATGTACCTCGCACATGGCTCTCTGGGATTCCGTGGAAGTGATACATCGTAAAAGCATTCCATCTAGACTTTTTCCATATACAGTGCTAGCGAGAAGGGTGTACCTAGAGGCTTGGTAGATGAGGGACTTATTTGGGTTCATAGACAAGTCAGGTGGTAGGAAACTATTTTGGAGGTAGTTGTATATGTCATGGTACCATGGGGATTCAGGAACAACAAGGATGCACGCTGAATCTGTGATAGGAGCTTGATGTATCGGTATCACAAGTTTCTCTACCAGAAACTGGACCTGGTCTCATTGCTTGGCATGTCAATCAAGGATGCTATGGTATCCATCACATCTGTTACTTTGTTTTGAACTCTTGGTACTTTCTCAAATGCAATAAAATGGAATGAAGCCCATAGCCTGTCCATCTTCTCTCTACATGGGATCAACTTCTTATCTTTTGTCATGTAGTCATTATTTAGCTGGCTGATGACCAATTGTGAATCACCATAGACTTTGAGGTTCTTGATCCTCCATTGTATAGCTATCTTTACTCTGATGACTAGAGATTCATACTTAGCTATGTTGTTCATGCATGGAAATTTGAGTTAGAAAGATTTAGGGATCACATCATTATTGGGAGTAATGAGCACTATCTCTGCTCTTGCACCACGATTCATGCATGATCCATCAAAGTATAGTTTCCAAATCTCTACTACTAGTTGTACTATGAGAATGGAATCATCTAGAAAGTCAGACACTATAGGATAATGATCCTATATGAGTTCCTCTTCTAGTTGGTCTACAATTACTTTCCCTTTGATAGCTTTTATATCCACATACTCTAAATCAAATTTTCTTAAGATCATCACCCATTTAGGGAGCCATCCGGTGAGTGCTGCTTTGCTAAGTAAATACTTTAGGGGATCAATGTGTGCTATCAGCTTGGTTTGATGGATTAACATGTAATGTCTTAGCTTCCAGGGAGAAAATACTATTGTGAGGCATGATTTTTCAATTGGTAAGTAGTTGAGCTCATAGCCTACCAAAGTTCCACTGAGGTAGTAGACAACTCTTTCCTTGCCTTGGTCATCATGTTGTGCCAAGAGCATTCCTAGTGCTGACTCAGTTTCCAAGATGTACAAAAGTAATGGTCAGCCTTGAATGGGTGGCACCAATACGAGAGACTTCAATAGATAATCCTTGAATATTTGGAATGATTGCTCGCATTGTTCTGTCCATATGAATGTCGCATCCTTGTGTAGTAGATGCTGGAATGGATGAAACTTGTCTGCTAATTGGGTGATGAGATGCCTTATGGATTGAAGCCTACTTTGTAAACCCCTTAGTTGCCTTAGATTGGTCGGTGGTGGCATGTCAAGTATGACCTTGACCTATTTTGGGTCTACCTCTATGCCTCGATGTGATACAATGAATCCCAAAAGATTTCTTGTAGTGACCTTGAATGCACACTTTTTGGATTTAGTCAAAATTTGTATTCTTTCATTCTATCAAATATTGGCCCCAAAACTTGTAGTTGATTCTCTTTGAGCATTGACTTGGCTAGTATGTCATCGACATATTCTTCCATTGTTTTGTGAATGAGATCATGGAAGATCATGGTCATAGCCCTTTGATATGTTGCTCCTACATTCTAAGGCCAAATGACATTACATTCTAGCAGTAAGTGCCCTAGGCACATATAAATGTAGTCTTGTGTTGGTCTTCTTGTGTAATTATTATTTGGTTATATCCCGAGAAGCCGTCCATGAGTGATAGCATCTGGTGTCCTGCTGCGGGATCTACTATTATGTCGATATTTGATAAAGGAAAGTCGTCCTTGAGACAAGCTTTATTTAGATCTATGAATATTGTACATATCCATATCTGACCATTATACTTGGTTACTAGCACCATATTAGATATTCAATCTACATATGGGATTTGTCGAATAAATCCAGCATCTAGTAGTTTCTTCAACTTTGCTTTGACAAGTAATGCAACATGTGAGTGCATCTTTCTCAACTTTTTCTTGACAGGTTTGGCATTTTGTAATAAGGGTAGATGATGTAACACTAGCTTTGGATCTAGGCGTGGCATGCCAGAGTAGGACCTAGGCAAAGTTGATTTTCCTTTCTTTGAAGAAGTTAATGAACTTCTCTTGTTCCTCTAATGTGAGTGATTTTTCTAAATAGATATTTTTTGGGTTGTTTTCATCACCTAGGTTGAATTCTTTTGTTTCCTCATCTAGTAATGCTAACTTTTCCTCTGTTAAGGGGAGGAGGTCCTACTTTCCATCCTCTAGAACCTTAGTGAGGTTTTCACTAGAAGATACGTATTTTATTGTCTTTTAGTCATTTTTGTGTCAGAAAATGCCTTATGGTTTTCACTTAAGGATTGTTATTTTTTTCTTTTTATTTTGTTTTTGACTGGAAAGAGGAGCTTCCTCCCCAAAATAGGCTGATTTGTCAAGGTCAATAGAGAAACCTACTTTTTGGTCTCCTAATGGCATGCCTTCTCTGAGTCCCATGAATTCTATGGTGGATTCATCATTTTCAAAGGAATCAATGTCACGTTGTCCTTGTTGATCCCATTCTATCAATTTAGGATGTACTAGAAAAATGTCCTCATGGGGGATGACTCTTCTTGGGTAAATGGGACTACAGTGATAGTTTTGACAAACCTAGAATGTGATGTGGATGCACCCTCTAAGGAATTGTTATCGATATGTTTATCGATGCATGAATGGTCCTCTATGGTCATTTGGTCAAACATATCCTCAAGGTGTATAGTGTTGACTGGCCGAGGGGAATAGTCTAGGATATTTGGTTCAGAATTGTGGATGGATCTCCACTTGTACTCATGGGAATTAGTTGCTCTAGAATGTTCATTTGATGTCTCACTTTTCTCATCATCTTGGATAGCTTGGTTAAGGGTTAATCGAGAATAAGGGGTTTCCACTTCAGATGGAAATAACTGTTGGAGTATATTGCTGATTAAGGCATGTTCCAGTTTTGACCCTAGTGTAACTCTGCAACTTGCTCTTGATCTATGGGTATTTCCCAGGTGGTAGTACTCATTTTTTGTTTCCCATAGCCTAACACTCTCTTATTTCTTTGGGTTGGTGGTAAAGACAGTTCCATTAGACTTTGTTGTCTTTCCCCGAAACCAATCGTACCATCATACCCAAACTTTTGTAGCATTGTGAAGCTGACTCCATATGTTGACACATGTATATGTGCTTGAAGTGTTTCTTGTGGGTCTTGATACAACCAAGTATTTATATCTAGATCAAAAGGGTTCTATTCTGCAATGTACCCCCATTTGACAAATGTGGTGGGTGGACATCTAAATAGAATAGGTTCTAGGGTCTATGGTGTTGTCACTGGTTGAGGCATGTCATATGATCTTGGGTTTTGAAGCATGTTGGTGATGGTAAAATCTTCCTCATAGTTGTACTCACCACATCCTTTGTCTGTAATGGATATCTTCCCCACCCTTCTTGTTACATCCTTGGGAATAGAATTTGAGGTGGAAGGAATGCTTGTCTCCTGGTTTGAAGGTTCTTGATTGTTAGTACTTCTTCTGATGGTGTTACAGTATTGGAATGGGTTGGGATCTCCCTCAATGATTATTTTTGCCCCGTGGTATGGGAAATTGATGCACTGGTGATAGGTAGAGGGCACAACTTGCATCTCATGGATCCATGGTCTTCCTAGTAACATATTATATCCCAACTCTAGGTCTAGGATTTGGAACGGGGTGTTCTTAATGACTGGGCCTATTTGCACTGGTAGTATGATGATACCTTTGGAAGACCTTTCTTCTTCATCATAGGCCCTGATATTGATTCTCCTCATAAAATCAATGCTGGATTCAAAATAGTCCAAGTGTTTAATTACTTTTAAAGTACATATGTTTAATCTGGCTCCACCATCAATGAGGGCCCTATGGATCATGTGTTTGTGAACTTGGATGAATAGGTGAAAGGGATCATCATGCAGAGGTTTGTGCAGCGACACACCATGGTCTATAAAGGTTGCATGCTTTTTGGCAGCTGTGTGGTTCACCATGGTTTGGAAGCTTTCCAGATTTATGTCCCTTGGGAAAGCTGCATTTTGGAGTGCTTGGTCGAGAGCTTGCTTCTATTGTGGGTATTTGTGCAAAAGGTCAACCATGGATATCTAGGCAGGCATGAACTTTAGCTGATCCACAAGACTGGTGTGTGGATTAGAGGTTGTTGGCAGATTAACTGGTATAGAAGATGTGGAAGGCACTCCTTTTAAGACAACCTTGGATCGACATGTGGTGACAACACATTTAGCATTTGGTTCTCTGATAGTAATAGTAGCCACATAGCTATCTGAGGGATTGATGCAATTTATGGTTTTGTCAGCATTAGCATAGGTGTAATTGAATTGTTTGGATTATCCACTAGACCCTGAGGCTTTCCCTTTGTTATGATCATGGAATGTGTCATTGAAGATTGTATGATCAGTGGTGCCCTTGGTTTGGGCATTTGTGACATCGATAACGCCTGTGTCAATCAGATCTTGAATGAAATTTTTTAATCGATAGCATTTGGATGTCTTGTGTCCCTTTACCCAATGAAATTCACAAAAGTCATTATAATTATACCACTTTGGTTTTACAACACCATGTTTGTATTCTATGATTTTAGGCAGAGTGATAGTATTGGATTGTATCAGATTTCTTAGGGTTGACTCTATCGACTCCCCCAATGGTATGTAGTCTCATTTAGGAAACAAAAATTATTGTGGGCATTGTGTGGGTGGTTGATTGTTTGACACAACTACTGCTTGAATAGGGGGTGGTTGGTTATGAGTGTACACTTGCTGAGTGGGCACCATGGTTTTTTGGTTTTCCATAGGTGCTCCTTGTAGTGACACCTTTGGTTGAGCATAGTTGACCATCTTTACGTCAATGACACCATCACCAGTGGAATTTTTGTTCTTGTTCCACCACTTGGATTTAGCCATTGCAGTTTTGTTCATGTTTTTTTGGGTAGGGTCTGCAAGCATACCTCTTTTGACCAAGTTTTTCTCATAGTGAACTCCTCATTTGATGAGTTACTTGAAGTCAGGAGCTAACTAAAATTTTGTGGTAAATGACATATCTGGGATCAAATTATCGATGAACATGACTATGAGGTCTTGCTCGGGCACATCATATGCTATTCTATTTGTAGTGTTCCTCCACCTTTGTAGGAATTTCACAAAGGACTCTCCATCTTTCCGTTTAATGTTACAGAGGTCCTTTATCCTAAACTTGCATTCGATATTGTGATGGAAGTGAGTAATGAATATTTCAGCCAACTCTCCCCAAGATAAAATGACATGAGGTAAGTGTGAGAACCATTCCATTGCTGGCATGGCTAAACTTTGTGGGAACAATCGCATTACATATGTTTTGTCATGTGCAACCTCAATGCAACTGGCAACGAACTTTCTAATATGTTCTACAGGGTTGGTGTTTCCTTTTTATTTGTCAAACTTGGGTACTGAGAAATGAGTAGGAAATAAAGACATGTACAATAAGTAATCAAAGGGGTATGGGTATAAATCCTCTATGGTGTAGGACTTGGTTTGCCCCTGATTCTGCATGTCCATCATTTGGGTCTATAGAGTTTTCACTTGCTGGATTAACATGTCTGTCTGAGATTGAGGAATATTGACGACATTGAATCTCTATGTCATGGTAGGTATGAGGCTATGCCTCTATTTCCCTTGAGTTGGGACATGTGATCTAGTCCTTGGGACTTGATATTGGTTCCTAAGTGTGTAATTATGAAGCTGGGGTATTTGATTGGTCCATGATTGTTGTTGTTGTGGTTGTTGGGACTCTTGGTTTTGTTGGGGTTGTTGGTTTTTTTGGGGTTGTGGTAACCCTGAAGTAGAAAAGGTGTAGCCTTAAGTGGATGCTGAATGAATGTCAGAACCACCGAGACTGATCCCTGTGGGAGCGAGGTATTGACCCCAATGCTTGCAGAGATTGACTGTAGTATCAGAACAGTCGTAAATAGGTTGTTGTTTGTGTGCGGAATTGATGACATAGCCTAAGATTTTGATGTAAAAGGCCATGAGGCCGAGGTTTGAGATATACTAGTGACCAAGGGTGCACTTAGTTGGGAGCCTTTTATGCTTTATGTGGATGATGTGCTAGCTTGATTTGTAGAGATAGTCTGGTTTGACATAGTCTGCGCTGATGTCATTGTCGTTGATGATGAAAAGACTTTGGATATCAACGGTTCCATTTGAGAGGGTCAAGTTGTATTTTGGCTTGATAGAGGGTTCTATGGGATATTGTTGATACATTAAACTCAGTGGGGAGTTTGACTCCCTTCTTAATCAACATGGCTAAAAACCTTTTAGGATTTCTCTCTACGACAACATCAACTACTCGTGTTGAATAGGCATCTTTCTCTATGTCTTCAAGATCCTCCTTTGTGACATCTTGGAACAGTGTTGGTCTACGGGGATTCTCAATGTAAAGAGTAGGACTAGTGTTTTTGAAAGGGTCATCATCTCACTCTTGTTTCCACGGGGGAAATTGGTTGATGTAGGTCTCATCAAGTTGTGTCGAAGCCTTTGACCTAGTGAAAGGTCCTCCATAAGGTGTATAAGACATAGTGTTGTCCAGATTTTTTAACTAGAATAAGTGATATAAAGCAAAAAAAAAGGATAACCTTTCTAGGAGAGCCCGAGTTATGTTTGGACAAGGGTAATTCTAGGGACAGATTTCAATTTCTCTTGATCTCAAAAGACTTGGTGATATAAGATATGGATTTTGATTATTTCCTTGGACAAAGTTGTTGATAGAGGTTGATGATTTGAGATAACGAGATCAAGATAATCGAGTCTGAACTTTTGAATTAACGATGTTTTAGAAAATAATCATAGTTTCAAAGAATGAATGATCTTTAATGTTTAGAGATTCGCACAATATTATTCACATTTTTATGGGTTGTTTCCTCTAATATTTTACACAAAATGGGGAATATTCCCAAGGTTTTCAGGAAAAAATAGATGTTCAGAGTTTCCTGGCTAAGTATAGAAAACTTCCACTGATTATGGTAAAGTGACAAATCAACTATGGTAAATAATCACTGATTGCAGTAATTAAAGGCTCAAGTGTGGCAATAAAGTGGTCGATTGTGGTATAATTTTGTTAATTGTGGCAAGATGCGGGCAATTGCAAAAAAAAGAGACAGTCTAGAAAAGATCTCAAATTTGGCTAATCTGTCTGATAAAATTGATTTCTGGAACAAGGATTCTGATTGCAAAATAGGTTTGATGTTTATATCCTAGACTTGAACACGTTGGATTCGTTTTGATAGTTTGTGATGTTGGTTTTGCATTTTTGGAAACTGATCATAGAACAAGCACAATAGACAATGTGTTTTTAATCTATGACGAGTCTTAAAATAAGGACAAATAGTATAATCTAGGTTAAAACTGGCTTCAAAATACAATGTTATAGGCCCAATTCTTGAATGTTTGTTAGCGCACACAACAAGTGTCACACTAATAGGACACGAAGGTCCATGACATAGGCACCCATGTTTTTTTCATTGCTAGATATTGTCACTGTGCTAGTGAAGATCTCTTTCACTACCACAATATCCTGGAACACATATATTGGGGATCTTTGGGGGAAATTTTGCAACCCCTTGCACTATAATAAGGTATTTTTTTAGAGGTGAATCAGGTTGGCCTCTATTTAACAAGGTTGTAGTAGGGTCTATGGTGTCTATCCAATCAGTTTGTACGTGTGTGACTCATTTAAGAGCCTAGTTGACCATGCTGGTTGTTTAGGGATATTCACCCAATCGAGGCTATCATCAACACACCTCACCTGAGCTTAGCTAGATATAAAATGAAATTTTGGTTTGCGTCTTTTTTATATATCGATCGGAAGGATTACCAGTTTAAGGTCGTTCTCCAAGGAAGAAGAGCGCATTCCCAAGACAAGCGTTTCTAAAATAGTATAAAGGTTTTTAATCTAACATATTTGTGTAAGCGCACCGATGACCCAAGACACAAGGTTAATTGATTTAAACACCAAAATTCCAAGTGTAAACTAAGCTAATCACCCATACAAGCACCAATGTTCAATTTTAAAGCCCAAAGTAGGTGATAATTTTCTTGTTCAATTTTAATGCACCAAATTGAAATATTTTTTAACCACCATGTCAATTTTAAGCACCAAATTTGGAAAAGTGAGGTTCAAAATGTTTGCATGCAATGTTCATTTTAAGCACCAAAAATAGAAATGAATGAATTTTAGGTTGCTTTGTTAACTATTTTCTCGCCACAAGCTGTCAAAAAGATATTAGTACCAAAATATTTTTAACTAACAATTGAAGAATATCTGGCAACTCCAGAATTGTTAAGAGCGGTAAGGATAATTGTAACCTTGTACTTAGCTGTGAAACGTTTGATAGAATCAAGATACCTGTTGTAAGCTTCTCTTTGATCTTCTGCTATGATTTCCAAGATGGCTTTTTGTTGCGTGCAGTAGTTAGCGGTTCTTTTTATGGGATCTCTCAATGATCTAGCACCTAGGGTGCATTTGATTATCCTCTTGGCCATTAGTCATTTGCTCAATCCTGCACATAAATCAAGAAAGAACACACAAAAAGAAAACTTTTCAAAGATCTTTCTTTTTTTTGAAAATATTTGTTAGAAAAATTTAAATAACAGACAATAAAGTCCATGTATAATTTCAAGACCTTTCCAAAAATGTAACTTTTTTTATAAGAAATGCTGATTTGTGCCCATAATTATTTTTTATGAAATATCATAAACAAATTATAAAAATTCATAAAAAATTCAGAAAAATCTAAATTTTTGAGTGTAGCTCTCTTATGTCAACAAATATCTGCAAAAAAAAAAAAGATCATAATTCTTTAATTTGTGCCCTAGGGACCCATTTTATAAGAGCAAACCGGTTTTAAAAGATCTATTATTTTTATAAAATAATTTCATAGAAATTAAAATCACAGAGAATAAATCCCCTATATAATTTCAAGACCTTTCTAAAAATGTAATTTTTTTGAATAGAAACTCTGATTTGTGCCCAAAAATGATTTTTATGAAATATCATAAAATATTTATCAAAAAAATAAAAAGCTCAAAAAAATTGAATTTTGGTTTGTGGCCTCCTTAGTTCAGCATTAACCTGCAAAACAAATTTCATAAAAATATTCCACGCGGTTTGAAATATATGACCAAATTTCACACGGGCTGTAAGTTCACATCGGGTTCACCAAAATGTATAGGTTGTGTTATGTACGCTCAATAACGAGGGTTATTAGCACCGATTAGAAATGGAAATAAATTAATCAAACTACTAAGAATGAACCTATGAACAATAAAATGACAAGCAATCAAGGAGGAATACAAATGAATGCAAACCAACAAAGATTGAATCTTCTATTGTCTCTCTCTACTCCCTCTAAAACGTTGTGTGTGTAGTGCTAAGTATTGGTATGGGCAGTGTCTATGATTTGGGAGCGTCAAGAATATGATATTGAATGTGTGATCACAAGAAGGATTGATTCTTGAACCAATCTGACAGATTAAGGGCGCATGAAAGTTTGAAATCTTGGATGTTTGATTGCAAGAAGGCTTGATGCTTGAACCAACCTGACAGAGTAAGAGCACACGAAAGCTTGAAATCCTAAATATTTCAAATGGTTATGAAGGGTTGATTATATAGAATATGGAAATGATACGAATGGTTGAGATCAATCCCAGAGATTAGAGGATGAACGATTGAGATCAAAGGGAATTGGAGAAGCCATCAGTAAACTCCACCTCCTCAACTTGGAGAGAGGAGATAAAGTTTGGTTAACTGAATAGTTGATTATGAGTTACGTTTTGAACTAAAGAGGTAATTTAGAGTTACCTTTTTGAACTGAAGAGGTAGGTGGAGTAATTCACGTAATCAGAGATTTGATCAAGAGTTCTCTTTTTTGAACTAAAGAAAGGATTTAATTGAATATTTAATTCATTTTTATAATTAATTTATTCAACATGTGAGATAATTGAATTCTTTTTAGTTTAGAATTGAATTATTGAATGAAATTAAATCAATTGAATGAAATTAATTTAAATAGAAGAATTAATTAATAAGTTTAAATATTTAAATTTAAACTTTAGGAAATTGAATTTAATTAATTAATAGAGATTAATCAATCAAGGTTAATTAATTAAATAAAATTAATTATTTAATTAATTTAGGGGATTTGATTAGATGATTTGGGGAATGAAATTAGGAGAAAATAGATGATTAACTAATGATTAAAAAACTATTAATTAATAGATGAAAATTAGTGTTTGTAATGTAAGGTCGCAAGTATGTCCATTTTAGGGTGTCTACACACCTTTAATAGACATGTGATTCCATCTAGTGTGGTTGATAGGTTATCTCTTGCATATGTCCTAGTTATCACACATTGCCTATATATTCAAGCATATCTACATTGTATTTTATTGGGCTTTATTTATGTATTGTCGGTCATTATTGAATCAAGTCAATTAAGGACCATATCATTTTCCTATCTCTCTTTTTCTATTCTTTGGGCTTCTATATCTTGGCATATTCTTTCATTGTATTAGGAAAATTCATACATGGTGTTAAATCTTGATGCAAAATTCTTACGTGATGCTTTCAAGATTCAAGTCATTCCAACAAAATAGAACACCAAAGATGACCAGTTAGCTACAATCGGTTCCCAATTTGAACCTATAATTGAATTAATTTTAAATAATAATTCAATTTGGGTTATAGTAAGACCCTCAATACTGGATAATGATAAGCATTGGAAAAGGTTTGAGAGAGAGTGATGAACAGATTGCTCTATTCATCTGACAAGTTGGGGAGTTTGTTGAGTAGCTAGAGCCAAAGATCAAGGAAGCATATGATGATCAAGTGATCCAACCAAGAGGAAATAAGCTCTCTCAAGGTTTGATAACTCTGGAAAGTCTATTTGACTATGATGATGTCAGAAAGGACAAAAAAAATTTCTTCAGAGATAAAAATATTATGAAGACCTAGAGGTCAGAGATGGCCAAAAAATTAAAAGTGGAAAATAAGATATTCATAGTTGATAGAGAAAACTCAATTCTATGTGTAATAAGTATGAAGGGGTCATAGAATGGACCTATGAAGATCTAAAAGGCTATAATCAGGACATCATCAAGCATACCATAGAGATGATGGAAGGAGAAAAACCCATCAAACAAAAATAGAGGCATGTTAATCTAAAGATAGGGGTTCTGATGGCATAAGAACTGGCCAAATTAACCAATTCAAGGATCATCTATCCAATCAAACACAATACGTGGGTGTCAAACTTGGTGCTAGTTTGGAAAAAGAATGGTGACATTCATCTCTATGTGGAAATTTTATAGATTTTAATGAGGCTTATTTGGAAGATCATCACCCATTACCATCAATGGAGCATATTTTGTAGATTATTGTTGGGTCAGAGATGTTCTCTTTGTTGGATGGATTTTTTGGATACACTAAATTTTGGGTGGTGGAAGCTGACCAACACAAGATGACATTCACTACCAAGTGGGGAACATTCACCTACGCCAAGATGCCCATTGGTCTGTCCAATGTAGAAGAAAACTTCCAGAAAGCCATGGAGATAGCCTTTAACAGGTTAGTAAATATAACCATTTAGATTTACTTAATGGATCTAATAGTCTTTTCAAAAAACAAGGAAGCTTATTTCGATCACCTTTAATTTTTTTTAAAATATGTTAAAAATTTGGGATCTAATTGAACCCAAAGAAGTATGTATTCAAAGTTCTACAAGAGAATCTCCTTGGATATATAGTTTCTAAGGAAGGGATTTCTATGGACTGTGAACAATTAAAGGCCATCTTAGAGATTTCTTTGCTAGTAAACAAAAAAGGAATTCAATCCTTCCTCATGAAAATTAATTTCTGATTTTACTAGATTGGTACAGCCAATCACCCTAATAATACAAAATGAACAAGTTTTCCAATGGAGAACAAAAGGGAAGGTTGCTTTTGAAAAAATAAAAGTAACTATAGTCACTTCCCTAGTGCTATCGAATCCTATTTAAAAAAAAAAATCATAATGTATATCTATAGGAGTGACTATAGCCTCATTGTTGTGATAACTAAAAAGGGAGAGAACCAAAAGGAAGAAGATCCTATCACTTTCTATTCAAGAAAACTCAAGGACTATGAGGTCAAGTATAAATTTGTCAAGAAGTAATCATTTTCTTTGGTTAAAGGCCTTAAAAAATTTAGACATGTGATTGTTAGAATAACAATCATGGTATATTCCGCACACCATAGTGTGCGAGAGTATATCATGGAAGGTTAAATTATTGAGAAGAGATCCAACTAGATTACCAAGATTATGGAATATGGTATAAAGGTTCGACCGACCAAGGTAGTTAGAGGAAAAGGTCTCTACAAGTATATTGCTAAAGAAGTTGATAGAGTTGAGGAAACAAAGGAATTAATCCTCATCAACCATGTTTTAGAGACAAAAGATTGGGTAGATTATTGAGTGAGTTCATACAAACAAGTAGATATCCTTCTTACCTTCCTGGAAATAAGAAAAGATATTAAAGGTTTCAAGGCATGGAATACTTCCTTGTTGAAGGGTTACTTTTCAAAATAAATTTCAATGGCATCCTACTAAGATGTGTAAATGAGACTCTAAGTTAGAAGATATTGGACGAATTGCATAATGGTTCCTTTGGTGTAAATTATTCAACCAAAACCACTATACTCAAAATTATGCAGGTTGGTTACTTCTAGCCAACCATATTTGCAGATTGTTTGTAATTGGTTAAAAATTGTGCAAAGTGTTAGTTCTTTGTCAGAAGATGAAAGAATTCAGCTATGCCTCTAAAACCCATCATGGTTGATGAAATTTTTTCCCAATGGGGTTTAGAATTCATCAAGATGATTAATCCTCCCTTTAGTGTTGAGCATAAATGGATTCTAACTACCATGAATTACTTTACCGAGTGGGCAGAAGCATAACTGCTCAAGAACGCCACAAAAATTAAATTGTTAACTTCCTCGAAGAGCTAGTTTCAAGGTTTGGGCCCCCTAAAATGATAATTTCAGACAACACAAGGGATTTTTTGAGAACCAAGATGTCTTAATTTTCACTAAAGAATGGATTTTTCTTGAAAATGTCTTTAAATTATTATCATCAAGGAAATGGGATAGCCGAGTCAACAAATACAAATTTGGTAAGAATTATAAAAAGAATCACTCTGAACACCAGGGAGAATGGCATAAGATATTACAAACTACTTTGTGGGAAGACCATATCACTCTAAATCAAGTTCTTATCACCTCGCCCTATGAATTATTCTATGGAAAAGAAGTTATCCTCCCGATTTCAATAGAAATTTCATCTTTGCAGCTCCTAAAATCAATTAAAGTCAAAGAAGATGGTGCCATGAATGTAAGGTTGGAAGAATTTCTTAACTTATAGGAACAACATGAACAATCCCATAATTCCCTCACACATCATTTGTTAGTAATAACTGAGGGGGGGGGGGGTGAATCAGTGGTCTCAAAATCTTATCCTTAATCTAACCACCAATCAAATAAACCTTAGATTATTATGTCCCTACAAGATGCATGCCATTAGATACTTATAATGATTATCTATCTATCAATTTACCTTGTCTGTCCTTATTCTCTTTGATTACTGATAAGCAGTATAAATATTTACCGAAATACAGTAAATATGCAGAGCATACCGATAAATCCAGTTTTAACTATGTCAGATACAAAATAATAAAGAAATGAATCATACACACATAACACATGAATGTTTAATTTGGAAACCCTATTAAGGGAAAAAACCACTGGGAATGGTACCCCAAATTTTAACTCTTTTGAAGTGAGCCCTGTTAAGAGCCAACCCTGCTAAAGGTTACAAACACACTATTAGGTGTGACCTTGTTAGAGGATTTTACACATATAGGTTGTCACTTTGTATTAGGCATCTAATGCTGCCATCCTTGAATCAACCTCTCTCTTAGACTGTCAATAGGCATTAGACATATCCAATGATACTTTCATGAATCAACCTTTTTGGCACTCCTTGGGATGTACCTCAATATATAGAAGACTGTTAAGTCCTGCTTTGTTAAGACACTTGATGCTTCAATGGTTAAACTGAAACAAAATGACTTGTTTCTAATGCAACTTGAATTGCAGATTTTCAGATCTATTTAAGTACATTACCTCTCTGATCAATGTATCAATTCAATTATTTTGTGCTCCATACTTTCTTCTCTGTGATGCTGTGTTCACCGTTCGTCGGTGTCTATAGTATTCCTTAGCTCTATTTCAGCTTGATTGATTAGTACTGCATGGAGTTGTTCTTCATCAGTTTATTTTTAGCATCCTTTTTCTATTCACTCCCCTTAATCCCTTTTCATGTGATACAAAAATGAATTAAACTTGTCTCTTATATAGACATGATATTCACTATTTCTTGATTCTTGATTCTTTGCGTGAAAAACAATCCAGCAAATTTTATTTAAAGCATAACTCCTAATTTATCTCATAGTTATCTTTATGCCAACTGTAAAAATCTTCTTTAAATCAATCACTTAACTCTGGTAAAATAAAACAAAGAAAACAATCAATTAAGTCTATCTTTAGCTCTTGCCAGCTGGATATTTTGTCATTTTATGAACTCTCTGTTCTGTCGGTCAATTCTTCAGTTAGTCATCGGTTACAACAATCAGCTCTGTCGGTGTGACTCTAGTTAGCTTTGGGATCTCTATCCGTCGGGAAACTCTACTTTCATCTTGTAGAACATCCTGTGGTTTTGCTTCATCATGAAACACTTTCTTCTGCTCGTCGGGTATCACTGTGACTTTTCTTCTTTGCCTTTACCGATGGTGTGCACTCCATCGGTGTTATCTGTCACTTAGTGAATACTTGAATTTTATGCATTGCCAAAAGCATAACCTTTGTTCCATTGATTCTCTAAAGACTTTGGAATTTTATACATGACCGTATAGATGATATCAAGTTGACATCAATGACAATACAAATAATTAACTGATATAATGCCTTGCATTATCTTCAACTTAACATTATCAAACATTTAATCAGTTACATGTCATCAATCTCTCCCTTTGGCATTGATGGCAACAAACTTATATTATCACACTATACTATTTCTAATACAATGTGAAATAAAATTGTTGAGATTCATCAAACTACCAAATATTTTGTTTTGATAACCGATAAAAATGTCTGACCGCCGGTAAGCTCTGTTTTAGCTTATATTTGATTCTTGTAGCTATCTGTGTTTCTTGTTCTGATGTGTTGCATCCTCTCCTTGTGTCAATATCTCTCCTTTGACTGTTCTTCACATTTGATGTCTTTCTCTCTTGTCATCAACTCTTCCTTTGTATTAACTCCTTCATACAAACTCTCTCCCTATGGATATGATCTCTCCCTATTGGAGTAATCTGATAATGGATAATATTTCTTCTTTTTCTAAAGACTGTGATAATATAGATAAACTCTCTCCCTTTGACATCAATGCCAAACAAATATCTTACAGATATCTGACATTAATTTCAAGTGATCTTTTCTCTCCATCCATAATATATTCCTTGAATTTCCCTTATCCATAAGCAATACATCAATATGTTTTGGTGCTCGGTTTTGATATATACCTGTTGTATATAGTTGTATCTTTGAAGTTCATCCTTTTTTCTTGCATCAACATGAATGATATTATGGGAATATGTACGCTGATGCAGCCTTTAGTCATTTTACTGACTGGTAGACAAGGGTTTGGCCCCTAGTCTCTTTCTCAAGTACTCAAATGTATCCTTGGCTTGGTGAAGATATCAGCTAATTGTTCTTTTGATTGTACATAATCAAGTATCACCTCTTTTTCTTGAACTTGTTCTCTTAAGTAATGATACTTGATGGAAATGTGTTTAGTTTTTGCATGCATGACTGGATTCTTAGAGATGTTTATTGCACTGGTGTTATCACAATAGATAGTCACTGGTTCTAAGATCTTCATATGCATACCTTCCAGCAACTGTTTGATCCATGCAATATTTGAGCAATTTGCAGCAACAACAACATATTCTTCTTCTGCAGTAGACTGTGAGATGCATCCCTGCTTCTTGCTAATCCATGTGACAAGTCTATCACCCATAAAGAATGCTCCTCCAGTTGTTCTCTTCTGGTCATCAAGATTTCTAGCCCAATCATCATCGGTAAAAACCTTAAGTTCAAATTTGCCTTCTCTTCTATACCACAAGCTGAATTCCTCAGTATTCTTCAGATATCTTAGAATTCTTTTTACAGTAGTCATATGTGATTCTCTAGGGTTAGCAGAAACTCTAGTAACAATTCCCACTGCATGTGCAATAACTGGTCTAGTTTGTACAACATACATGAGTTTTCCAATCATTGATTTGTACAAATTCTGATTTACCTCTGTTGTCTTATCTTCTTTTGTCAGCTTACATCTAGTATCCATCGGTGTTCCAACTGGTTTGGAATCTTCCATCTTGAATATTTTTAAGACCTCTTTGATATATTTGGACTGTGTAATGAAAATACCTTCACTTTGTTGAATGATCTGTAGACCAAGAAAGAACTTGATCTCTCCAAACATAGACATCTCAAACTCTGTGCTCATCTCATCAAAAAATGATTTGCATAGCATATCATTGCCTCCAAATATGATGTCATCAACAAATATTTTAGCAATCAAGGTGTTAGCATCAATATCTTCCTTTAAATAAAGATTATTGTTTTCACTGGTCCTTACAAATCCAATACTTATTAGATAGGAATGAAGTCATTCATACTAGGATCTTGGAGCTTGTTTCAATCCATACAAGGCTTTGTGAAGTCTACATACCATGTCCCTCTTGTCTAGATCAACAAACCCTTCTGGTTGTTCAATGTATACTTCTTCTTCAAGTATTCCATTTAGGAAT
>MU227608.1:1055216-1070307 GCA_018584345.1 Thuja plicata | reverse complement strand
GAAACATGAAATATGAATCAAAGGACATTTGTACTACATTCTTATGAATGCACAATGTAATGATCAATGATGAATTTTGAATGTATAATAATTTGATCAATACTTAGAGTACATAAAATGAAAATCTCATAATAAATGTAGTAAGTGAATGCAAATCACCATGACCTGTAAGACAGTGTTAGCTGGGTAACATGTACATGAAAATTTCTCTTTTGGTGCCTATTTTGTTGTATGATTAGATTTTGGATAACAGTTACAAACACACTGTTAGGTATGACCTTGTTAGAGGATTTTATACATATAGGTTGTCACTTAGTATCGAGCATCTAATGATGCCATCCTTGAATTAGCCTCTCTCTTAGACTGTCAATAGGCCTTGGGCATATCAAATGATACTTTCATGAATCAAACTTTTTGGCACTCCTTGGGATGTACCTCAATATATAGAATATTGTTAAGTCCTACTCTGTTAAGAGACTTGATGCTTCAATGGTTAAACTGAAATAAAATGACCTGTTTCTAATACAACTTGAATTGCAGATTTTCAGATCTATTTAAGTACATTACCTCTCTGATCAATGTATCAATTCAATTATTTTGTGCTCCATACTTTCTACTCTGTGATGCTATGTTCACTGTTTGTCGGTGTCTGCAGAATTCCTTAGCTCTATTTTGGCTTGATTGATCAGTACTGCATGAAGTTGTTCTTCATCAGTTTCTTTTTAGCATCCTCTTTCTATTCACTCCCCTTAATCTCTTTTCATGTGATATGAAAATGAATTAAACTTGTCTCTTATATAGACATGATATTCATTGTTTCTTGATTCTTGATTCTTGTCATGAAAAATAATCCAACCAATTTGATTTAAAGCATAACTCCTAATTTATCTCGTAGTTATCTTTATGCCAACTGTACAAATCTTCTTTAAATCAATCACTTAACTCTGGTCAAATAAAACAAAGAAAACAACCAGTTAAGTCTATCTTTAGCTCTTGCCAGCTAGATATTTTGTCATTTTCTGAACTCTCTGTTCCATCGGTCAACTCTTCAATTAGTCATTGGTTACAACTTTCAGTTTCATCGGTGTGACTCCAGTTAGCTTTGGGATCTCCGTCCACCGGGCAACTCTACTTTCAGCTCATCGGGCATCCTGTGGTTTTTCTTCGTCAGGCAACGCTGTCTTCTACTCGTTGGGTATCACTGTGACTTTTCTTCTTTGCCTTTATCGATGGTGTGCACTCAATTGGTGTTATCTGTAACTTAGTGAATACTTGACTTTTATGCATTGCCAAAAGCATAAACTTTGTTCCATTGATTCTCTGAAGTCTTTGGCATTTTATACATGACTGTAGAGATGATATCAAGTTGAGATCAATGATAATAAAAATCATTAACTGATTTAATGCCTTGCATTATCTTCAACTTAAAATTATCAAATATTTAATCAGTTACATGTCATCAATCATCAAGGATTTGTCAAATGGTGGTTTGAAAAAAGGATGTCAGACCCAATTTTTAGAGAAAATCACCTAGTCTTGAAGTACAATGGTTGATCTTTAAGATATGGAAGGTAATCCTTTTGAGATCTTAGTAAACAAGATCCAGGTCAAAAATTTCCATTAATTTATTTTATCCTTCCCCTATGTACATATTAGGTTATTCATGCTTTGTGTTTAATAAGTATCATCAGTGACAATTGTCTTGTTGTCAATCTATAATGCCCCACTAGAGAACCTCGAAGAAATTAACCCTAAAAAATGCTACTAAGTTTATCGAATGATTTTTTTAAAGAGTTTTCAATTGATAAAGAATAGCAATGTGGAAGAAATATAACATGAGACAATACATAGCCATTAAAGAAACTCATCTACAGATTAAAAATCTTGAGGGTTCCATGATGTAGGATTATGTAAGATAACTAATCTACTAAACACAATAAACAATATACAATCACCATATAATGAAAATGAATAATCAACAACATCATTTCATAAATGAAACCTAGATACAACTAATACCATAAGGTATACATAATGAACCAACATCCATTTCACAAGTCATAGGGTATGTGATAAAACCCAATATGAAGTACAAAACAATAATCTAAGAATGTCACAACTGATACAATGATACAAGTATACAACATAGGAAAGATAAGAGAAAGTCTCCAATAATGATGAATAAGAAGATAGAAGCAACATCAAGGACCATCTAAGCATAAAGTCACTAACCTCAGATCTCAAAGGTAATAAGATTCACTACCACCCGACCTCATGGAACCAAAGTTCCACTCCCACTGTGTTAAGGAGATAACAACAGGCCCACAAAAACATGAAATAACCAACAAGAAAAAACTGAAGCAAAGCTACACTGGATAAAAGATAATAAGAAGATTCCAAGGTTGAAGTATAAAAGGTCAAGAGATCAAACAAGTGTACCAAATACTCACATAAGAAACTAGAAAACAAATAGGGAAGTGTCATCACATACGTCTAACCCTTGAGTTTTGTCTAGGAAGCCTCTCTGGACCCCGACACTCACGTGACCATATGCGGCTAAGTAATCCTTCATACAGATAAGGATACTAATCATATAAGACCTCAATCAAGCATCTTCTCCAACTCACTTCCTTAGCTTTTAGTAGCACTCAAGGTAGGGGAAAAGCACATATTTATCTTATTAATGTTTTATCTCAATTAATTTCAATAAGTTATCACTTATTAAGTCAACTTACAATGAGTGATCCTATTAGCCACTTGAGGGCCGTGACACTCTTTGCAAGCCACTTCCCTTGTATACTCCTAGACAACCTACCCTAATGATCCTAGAAAAAAATAAACAAAGAGAAGACAAAACAAAAAACATAAAAGACTTCTCATAAAGCACTAAGTCATGATGAATTACGAATGTAATTGTTGGAGCATACAAAGAACAATACATCCTATACAAGGATCCAGACTATCCATCTGATACTGGACATCTCAATAACCAATACCAATACTTATATTACATCACAAGATTGATAATCATCAAAACATCAATAACATCTCTCCGAAAATTGAGTAAGTCATTAACATAAAGGACCATCTTGTTGGAAATAATGGGAAGTGTGTATTGAGAGGGGAGGGGTGAATCAGTACCTCTACTTTTTTTTTTATCTCTTTTAAACTTTATCCATTGTGTAATCAATTGTGTAACCAACCATTTGTTATATACTATCTTTGTGTAAGATATATCAATTCTTAAACTTTAACAAACATGTAAACATTCATGAAAGTAATTGACTCATAACACAAGATGTGGTAATGCAAAAAACCCTTGTTAGAAGGTAAAAAATACGGTGGGGATGGCACCCATAAAAAATTCACTATTTGCAAATTGGAAGGGGCCAATTAAGGCTTACAATTTAATCACTTCTAATGATCTACCCTGTTAGGAGTATTATGTGGAGACTGGCTAAGGTCTACTCTGTTAAGAGCTTTAGCAACACTATTTAGTGTGCACTCCGTTAAGAGATTTACAATAGGATTGTTAAATCCACCTTTCTTGAAAGGATCTCTTCTATTTGCTACACTTGTTAGAATGTAGACAAAAATACTTATTGACCCGAGTGTATGCAATCTAACAATTACTGATTATAGATCCATTACAAATCAAATGTATAAATGTATCACCTAATGTGATTGATTAATATGTTTGTTGCTCGGTAGCCTTTGTTCTTGGTTCTTGATAACCAAATTCATCTTTTTTTGTTCTTCTTCTTGAAACTCTTAGTCTGATCCATAGATGTGCTTGTTGGTTACAATCATCCTCTCATCCTTCATAAATGAATGATTAAAACATCTATTTATAACATATATTGACCTAATTAAGTTTCATGTATAACAAAATTAACTCTATGATCAAAGGTTTACAACTTGACCTTGATCTCCTAGTCTGCATGTTTTTAATCAGTTAGATTGTTTAAAACAATTACAATAATATTTATTGTTCCTCAAGAAATGGATTTAAAACATATCAAAACTCTATAAATAGAATATAGCTGTTTTATCTTACGTGGAAGTCAGATCCACTTTTCTCAGGATATAATTGACTTTTGGTGTTTGATGCTTGGTTTGATATGAAATCAATTTGAATATCTTTTGATGTTCCTTGGTTGAACTATTTTTTGGGTTCCTCTCTTTTTTGTTCTCTCAGTTTGCACTGTAATCTTCTCGTCAGGTTCCTCTGTCGGTTTACTCCTATCGGGTTCCACTTTAGGGCTTTCTCGTAAATGATAAACAAAGTTCTTGGTTTATGCTTGGTACTTACTTTTCACCTATGTAGATATAAGTGATCTGCTTGGAATGCTATGAAACAGGTTGGAGTTGCTCTGCAATACTGTTGCTTTGTGCTCTATTTTTCCTCTTGTCACTTCTCTCTAATCGCTTGCTAAGAAATGAAACCCTTCTATCATCTATTTATAGACTTTTCCCTAAGTTGAGTCATTAATGCTCAACCACTTCTTGGTGTGTAAAGACGGAGTCATCGGGTGATACACTAACTTCACTTTTGGTAAAACACAATGCTTCGGGGCAGCTTATTAATTTGTTTTGTTCACTGATGGATTTTGGTGTATTATGAAGACAACTTTGTCAACTCACATAATTACCAACGGATCTCAAATTACACTAGAAACTTTATCCTTTATGTGTTGACCGACAATTCTCGGTAAGTATAGACAACTTAGCTTTGTATGTATATCAATGCATTTCGGTATGTATTGACTGATGAAATTGTTTTCACACAATTATAACAAGTAATACCATAGTGCATCTTTAATCATGCTGATTTGGTATTTTAACTATTTATTATGAAACTGATGCAAAATTTAACTTGGTATAGTGTAGTTCCATACTTTTTCTGCTTAGGCGGGGGTGGTGATGTCACCAGATCCATTGGATAAGGTATCACTAATTGCATTTCTCGGTCTAGCTTCATCAGTGTTTGTAGCTTTCGTCCACATTTTGTTTTTCATCTTCTTGATGTCTTCAATGGTGTTTCCATTGGCAAAGGTGTTGGTCTCTGTGATTCGGTCTCTGCAGTCTTTCTTGAGATGACCAAATTTATGATAGTGTAAACATGCCATTCTAGGGTTTGTCCAGCCTCTAGGCTTTCTTGTCCATTGTATCATACAGTTTACAACAATGTGACCAAATCTTCCACATACTGTATAATTTTTCCATGTATTGTAATCCCATACATATTGGTTACCGACTCTTTTTGGTGTATAGGCAGTTTCTTTATTTTTAGGCTTCCATGCTTGCCTTTTCTTTTTCCAGCATTCAAGGGATGCGTGTCCATGCATTTTGTAAGTAGGACAATATTTATCCATGTAGGTTTCCTTCTTAGGTTGTTTCATCTCAGATTTACATTCATATTCTTTATGTCCTTTCTTTTTACATTTATAACAAATTCCTATGAATGAAGATGTAGATTTAGGAATACCTTTCATTTTTCTCCTGCAAACATTTGATGTATGGCCTTGCTTTCCACAGTGATTGCATGTCATCTTTGTTGGTCTAGGATTTGCATAGACATTCTTTGGATCAACTTGATTGGGTGATTCTCCATTCTCGGTATAGCCTAGTCCGATGTTGTTTTTGGCTCTCCTTTGTCCATCAAGAAAATCAGCCATCCTTTTATTGCTTTCTTCAGCTCTCTTGATTATTTCATTATGTTGTTGCTGAATTCTTACTTCTTGTTTCAGCTTTTCATTTTCTTCCCTTAGCTCACCTATAGCTTCTATTCTTTCAATGAGTTCTGTATTCATTTTGTTTTCCTCTTAACTCATAAGAATGATCTGATTTGTAATATAATGGTGATGTTCTTTAAGTCTTTGTATTTATGACTCTTTCTCTTGTAGCTTTTCAGTAATCTTCCTTCTATCATCAATAGCCAGTGTTCTCTCTTGCTCAACTTGTCTAGCATTGTTCATGACATCAATCATTCTTACCATCTATGTCTCTTAACTGATTTGTAGAGATTTCACTTATCCATCTAGGTGTTGATTGATTTCATTTAAACTTGCGATGCTTTCTTTAGATGTGTCTGATGCTTTTCTAGTTGTAGATCCTGAAGACTCAAATAGATCTGGTATCTCTTCTTCATGGTAATTTGTTTCATTACAGCGAGATTCCATAATATTTACTTCATCTAGGAGATGTCTCATCTTTATTCTAGCTTCATTATACTAGTCATAGATGATCTAAATTTCTAGCTTCTGATTCTCAATACTCTTGTCAAGCCTGTACTTCTCCATTGTATGATATTTTCTCTTAAGTCTTTAAACTTTCCAAATAAGAGATCTAGATTTGATACCAATTGTTGGAAATAATGGGAAGTGTGTACTGAGAGGGGAGGGGTGAATCAGTACCACTAAAACTTTTATCTATTTTAACCTTTATCCATTGTGTAACCAACCATCTGTTCTATACTATCTTTGTATAAGATATATCAATTCTTAAACTTTAACAAACATGTAAACATTCATAGAAACATTCATGAAATTAATTGACTCATAACACAAGATATGGTAATGCAGAAAACCCTTGTTAGAAGGTAAAAACTGTGGTGGGGATGACACCCACAAAAACTTCACTATCTGCAGATTGGAAGGGGTCGGTTAAGGCTTACAATTTGATCACTTCTGATGATCTACCCTGTTAGGAGTATTATGTGGAGACTGGTTAAGGTATACTCTATTAAGATCTTTAGCAATACTATTTAGTGTGCACTCGATTAAGAGATTTACAATAGGATTGTTAAATCCACCTTTCTTGAAAGGATTTCTTCTATTTGCTACACTTGTTAGAATGTAGACAAAAATACTTATTGACCTGAGTTTTTGCAATCTAACAATTTCTGATTATAGATCCATTACCAATCACATGTTTAAATGTATCACCTAATATGATTGATTAATATATCTGTTGCTCGATAGCCTCTGTTCTTGGTTCTTGATAACCAAATTCATCTTTTGTTGTTCTTCTTGAAACTCTCATTCTGATCCATAGATGTGCTCATTGGCTACAATCATCCTCTCATCCTTCTTAAATGAATGATTACAAAATCTATTTATAACATATATTGACCTAATTAAGTTTCATGTATAACAAAACTAACTCTATGATCAAAGGTTTACAACTCGACCTTGATCTCCTAGTCTACATGTTTTTAATCAGTTAGACTGATTAAAACAATTAAAAAATGTTTCTTGCTCCTCAAGAAATGGATTTTAAAAAAATAAACACTCTATAAATAAAATATAGCTTTTTATCTAACGTGGAAGTCAGATCCACTTTTTTTGAGATATAACTGACTTTCGGTGTCTGATGCTTAGTTTTCTCTAAAATTAGTTTGACTATCTTTCGGTGTTCCTTGGTTGAATTGTTTGTCGGTTCCTCTCTTGTCTTTTCTCTCGGCTTGCACTGTAATCTACTCATCAGGTTCCTCTATCGGTTTACCTCCTATCGAGTTCCACTTTATCATCTTCAAGTTGCACTTTTGGTTTACACTTCAAAACCGTGTCGTTAGGTTTCTCCTTGCTTAGCAATTTTGGTTTGAACTGAAAACCTGACTTTCGGTGTAGTGTAACCGATAGTTTATTACAACTGTTTTCTCTTTGCATACTAATGGAAAAACTTTATTTCGTCACATCTAATAGAACATAAAACAAAATAATTTAGAAGAAACGAGGTGACCAAGTTAATAAGACTATACATAACAATGGTCGTCACCTCCTATGGTACAAACATAATAATGATTGAGGAATCAAAAAACACATGATAAACACATATATAACCAAAACCACACATGATCTAATCGTGCTAAAAATATGGTTATGAAAACTCCATAAATATGAACCAAAAGCAAAAAATAAAATCAAGAAAGAACTTCAAGTTTTAGTAACATAATCCCCACCTAGGGCAAAGCACTACCCGTGATCGACGATCGACCATTAACAAAACAAAACCTCAATTATAAAATACATTAATATAAAAACTCTCCAATAATTTCATAATGCAATTAACATTTAAATTATAACCCAATTAATTGTATCCAAACTAAATTAAAATATACAATATATGATTATAACCCCACATTAAGTTAAGCTATAAATTAACTAAAAATCAATCTAAAATAAATAACTATTAATTAATTAAATATATCCCAAAATGAATTAATTCATATTTTAATTAAATATAATCTAATATAAATTAAAAATTAAACCAAAACAACAAATTACTATAAATAAAAACTAATATATATATATATATATATATATATATATATATATAACTTTAATTTAATTTATAATAACAAAGAAAAAATATAATAAACTTTATATTTAAAAAGGAATAAAATAACTAAAGATGGGGGTGGCCCCTACAGGGTCACAACCCCATGGGCTCCCCTGCGGCCCCCTCCCTCATGGAAGTCACCGCGGGCCTGCCGGCGGGTACCCTGTCGCCACCGGTAGTGGTATTGTCGGTACCCTGATGCTGTAGAGCTGACATGTACCCTGTTGATGGAAGCAGGAGTACTCTCGGTACTCCCTACCGCAGGGAAGTGTGGAGGCAGGGTGTGGTGGCCCGCCACCCACCCAAAATTTTTGTTTCCCTTATATATATATATTTTAACTCAATTTATTCATTATTATATTTAAATTTATTTTTTAATTTTCTGGTGAATTTTATTCACCTGTATTTTTCCAGCGAGACTTTTTTTATAAATATTTTTCAAAATAATACTGATTTAGTTATTTCCTTTAAGTAATTTCCTTTTTAATTTCCTCAATAGAATATAGATATATTTTTTTAAAAAATTCTATTAAAGAAATATAATTATTTTCCTAAAACATACACTTTTAATCAAATAATTAGAGAACATTTTCTTTCAAACTAAAAGACGGATATGCTCATATAAAACACTTGGATGCTCATATGTGTATCGAAATATATATAATTTAATGAAACTATGTTTAATTTTAAGGGTTTTAACTAAAATTCCTAATCAAGCCCTAGGTTGTCTAATTTGGTTTTCTATTATTCTCAAACACAATTCTGGGTTGTTTTGATCACAGCCCCAATATTAAATTTGAAACCACAATTTCCTAAAGAAACCCCTTATACCCAGAATACAAATTTGACATGCAAACTCGAAAGCAAAACCATAACACATAACAATAACCCTATTCTGAGATTTAACAAACACAAATCGGACAAGGAATTACACACAAGGAGATTTCAGTATTTCAGATACATAGAAGACGGGGATCTGAGTACTAAAATATCAAAGGATTCAAAAACCTACCTCAATCCACCAATTTATAGAAGCCACAAAGAACAATCCAAAACCCAGAAAATCCTAAGCTTTCAACAATTCCTTCAATCCAAACCAGAACCAAAAACTTGTAAAACCTATGTAACCTGTGTGCCCAAAATGACCAAAAGAATCCTAATAAAGAAAACCTACTCAACCTAGGGTTTCTAAGACTCATGCAACCCTAAAGGAGAACTCAACTGAAACTCAAATAACAGTTTTCAGAACTCAACTTAAAATTGAGTAAAAAGAATTGATTTAATTAATAACTAATAATTATATGCACTTTCCAATTAACCACTTTAACTCAACTTTAATTTAAACTTTTTTAATTGTATTAAAAGAATGTGCAACTTTAATTGCATAATAATATCTAATTAACAATTAATATTTTTAGCATATTAATAACATGCAAATTGATAATTAAATATCAATTCCTCAATTATGCCTGTAAATCTCAATTTTGGATTTAATAATTAATTAAATCCTCTATTTCCAAAATTGGACTTTTTAAATTAAGTCTTTTTAATTAACACGTATTTAATTAATTTTTATTAATTAAATACCCTCATATTTAATATTTAAAAATTTAATAAGATTTAATTATTTAATTACATAATCAATCTCATAAAATACTTAATTATTAATACCAAAGTCACATCAAACTATATGACCAGCCAATATGAAGAAAGAACTGGCTAAAACCTAAAATACCACAATCAAGCACAAAGGAAGGGTTCATGAATGATGTCACCTTGACAAATTCGGACGACAGCAATAAGATACTTGTCCACTATTTTAGGACAATAAATGGCTTAAGTTTGGATTCAGACCTGTCTTTTATCTCCCCTCTTTTACCATTGAGATATTGCGATAGGGAAAGCTCATCCTGGCAATTCAAGGAAGTCGATGCTCGGTACTTGCAAACTTGCATCACAAAGTCAAGCATGTACATAATATATAATATACAATGATAGGGATCAGTCGATCATGTGGATCTTGCAATGTAAGTAACTATGTCTCCGTCCTCTACCACATCATACACATCATACAGAAATGTAAGATAGACACCCCACACAACAATATAAAACATATACATCAACCATACACATACAAGTATGGGGTCAACAAAATCATCCTAACATATACATAATCATCATAAAAATAATCAAAATATTTTGGCATCAATACAAAAAATTAGATTATGGGTGGCCACAACATTCACCCCCCTAAAATTAGGCTTACTCCTGGAAGCTGGCAACAATTAAAGATTATGAGGTTTTCATAGAGGTGCTATAATGGTTCTCTTATGAATACAATGCATGATTCAAATGGGGACTTAGTTCCTTGACCCAATTGACCTACTATGACAAAAAAACCCTAGTACTATTCTCTGCAATGTCCTCCCTTACACATACTATTAGAGGTCCATATCAAACATGATATAAATAACACTTATCACAAAACTTAGCTAGCAACATCAAACATTTAGAATGGTCATCGCAAAACACAAATAAAACTCCCAAGCGGGGGAATAACAAGTCCAACAATAAATATTAAAATGCTCGAGCAATTTCAACAATAAACCAAGTGTGACCAATGTCATAAATTATATAGAAAAAAGAGAATTAGATGACTAGTCCAAGCATAAGAAATTTCAAAAATTTAATGCTAGCTCAAACACAACACAAATGAAACATCAATAACCATAAATAAATAATGAATCATAAAACATTTCACATAACAAAGTGACTAGTGTCAGCCACACTCAAGTGAGTAACCGCTTCATGACACCTAAGAATACAAAATCCTATAAGCGTTAGAGAATGTACCCAAACACAATAGATAGTCGCTAAGGTAAGATGCATCATACACAATTGTATCTAAACAACTTGCAAATTATTACCAACAGGTTATGAGTTACAAATATCAACAACTAAACACCTAATGGGCATACAAAATCACATAGTTCCTAGTGTAGAAACTCAGGCTCTGATACCAAGTGTAATTCCCCGCCAGGGAACCCTGAAGAAATTAACCCTAAAACAAGCTACTAAGTTTATCGAATGATTTTTTTAAGAGTATACAATTGATAAAGAATAACAATGCGGAAGCAATATAACATGAGTTATTACATACCCATAAAAGCAACTCATCTACAGATTACAAATCTTGGGGGTTCCATGATGTAGGATTATGTAAGATAACTATTCTACTAAACACAATAAACAATATACAATCACCATATATGCAAATGAATAATCAACAACATCATTTCATAAATGAAACCTAGATACAATTAATATCATAAGATATACATAATGAACCAACATCCACTGCACAAATCACAAGGTATGTGATAAAACCCAATATGAAGTACAATACAATAATCCAAGAATGTCACAATTGATACAATGATACAAGTATACAACATAGGAAACATAAGAGCAAGTCTCCAACAATGACGAACAAGAAGATAGAAGTAGCAAGGACAATCGAAGCATAAAGTCATGAATGTCAGATCTCAAAGGTAATAAAATCACTACCACCTGACCTTGTAGAACCAAAGGTCCCTTTCTCACCATGATAATAAGATAACAATAGACCCACACACACGGGAAACAACCAACAAGGAAAAAAATAGTGCAAAGGTACATTGGATAAAAGGTAACAAGAAGATTCCAAGGTTGAAGTATAAAAGATCAAGAGACCAAACAAGTTTACCAAATACTCATGTAAGAACCTAGAACACATATAGGGAAGTATCATCACATACGTCTAACCCTTGAGTTTTGTCCTTGCAGCCTCTTTGGACCCCGGCTCTCAAGTGACCATATGCGGCTTAGTAATCCTTTCATATAGACAAGGATTCTAACCATGCAAGACCTCAATCAACCATCATCTCCCACTCCCATCCTTAGCCTGTACTAGCACTCAAGTCAGGGTGAAGAACATATTTATATTATTAATGTTTTCCCTCAATTAATTTCATTAAGTTAGATAACTTATTAAGTTAATCAAGCATCTTCTCCCACTCCCATCCTCAGCATTTACTAACACTCAAGGTAGGGGCGAAGCACATATTTATCTTATTAATGTTTTCCCTCAATTAATTTCATTAAGTTATAATTTATTAAGTAAACTTACAATGAGTGATCCTGGCAGCCACTTGAGGGCCCTAACGCTCATTGCAATCCACTTCCCTTATATGATCCTACATAACCTACCCTAATTCTCCCAACAAAAAAAACTAAGAGAAGACAAAACCAAAACCATAAAAGACTTCTCATAAAGCACTAAGTTATGAAAAATCACCAGTGCAAATGTCAGAGCATACAAAGAACAATACATCCTATACAAGGATCAAGAATCTCCATCCCATACTGGACATCTCAATAACCAATATCAATACTCATATTACATCACAAGATTGATGATCATCAAAAAATCAATATCATCTCTCTCCGAACATGGAGTAAATCATAAACATAAAGCACCATCAAACAAAACATAAAACAAACAAATTTTTATATAAATGAGGTGACCAAGTTAATAAGGCTATACATAGCAATGGTCATCACCTCCTGTGATACAAACATAATAATGATCGAGGACTCAGGAAACACATGCCAAACTCATAGATACAACCAAAACCACACATGATCCAATCATGATAAAAATATGGTTATGAAAACTTCATAACTATGAACCAAAAACAAAACATAAAATCAAGAAAGAACTTCAAATTCTAGTAACATAATCCCCACCTAGGGAAAAGCACTACCCTTGATCAATGATAAAACACTAACAACATAAAACCTCAATTATAAAATGCATCGATATATAAACTCTCAAGTAATTTTATAATGCAATTAACATTTAAATTATAACCCAATTAATTGTATCCAAGCTAAATTAAAATATATAATATATGATTATATCCCACATTAAGTTAAGCTATAAATTAACTAAAAATCAATCTAAAATAAATAACTATTAATTAATTTAATAAATATAATCTAATATAAACTAAAACTTAAATTAAAAATTAAACTAAAATAATAATTACTATAAATAAAAACTAATATATATATATATATATATATATATATATAAACTTTAATTTAATTTAAATATTTTTCAGCGAGACCTTTTTTAATAAATATTTTCCAAAATAGATAAATATTGATTTACTTATTTCCTTTAAGTAATTTCCTTTTTAATTTCCTCAGTAGAATATAGATTTTTTTTTAAATTCTATTAAACAAATACAATTATTTTCCTAAAACATACACTTTTAATCAAATAATGAGAGAACATTTTCTTTCAAACTAAAAGATGGATATGCTCATATGCAACACATGGATGCTCATATTCATATTGATATATATAATTTAATGTAACTAGGTCTAATTTCAAGGGTTTTAACCAAAATTCATAATCAAACCCTGGTTGGTCTAATCTTGTTTTCTATTGTTCTCAAACACAATTCTGGACTATTTTGATCATAGATCCAAACACCCCAATATAAAATTTGAAACCACAATTTTCTAAAGAAACCCCTTATACCCATAATACAGATCTGACATGCAAATAGGAAAGCAAAACCACAACACCATAACAATAACCCTATTCTAAGATTTAACAAATATAAATCAGACAAGGAATTACACACAAGGATATTTCATTATTTTAGATGCATAGAAGACGGTGATTTGAGTACTCAAATATCAAAGGATTCAAAACCCTACCTTAATCCACCAATTGACAGAAGCCACGAAGAACAATCCAAAACCCTGAAAAATCCTAAACTTTCAATAATTCCTTCAATCCAAACCAGAGCTAAAAACTTGTAAAACTTGTGTGCCCAAAATGGCCAAAAGAATCTTGATAAAGAAAACCTACTCAACCTAGGGTTTCCAAAACTCATGCAACCCTAAAGGAGAACTCAATTGAAACTCAAATCCTAGAAATCAGAACTTGACTTAAAATTGAGTAAAAAAAAAAGATTAAATTAATAATTACATGCACTTTTCAATTAACCTCTTTAACTCAAATTTATTTCAAACTTGTATTTTAATTTTATTAAAAGAATGTGCAACTATAATTGCATAATAATATCTAATTAACAATTAATATTTTTAGCATATTAATAATATACAAATTTATAATTAAATATCAATTCCTTAATTATGCCTTTAAATCTCAATTTTAGATTTAATAATTAATTAAATCCTCTATTTCCAAAATTGGACTTTTTAAATAAGTCTTTTTTTAACACATGTATTTAATTAATTTTCATTAATTAAATACCCTCATATTTAATATTTCTAAAATTAATAAGATCTAATTATTTAATTATATAATTAATCTCATAAAACAATTAATAATTAATACCAAAGTCACATCAAACCACATGACCAGACAATATGAAGAAAGAACTAACTAAAACCTAAAATACCACAATCAAGCACAAAGGAAGGGTTCACGAATGACATCACCTTGAAAAATTTGGAGGATAGAAATAAGACACTTGTCCACTTATTTAGGAAAATAAATGGCTTAAGTTAGGATTCAGATCCATCTTTTATCTCCCCTCTTTTACCATTGAGATATTGCGATATGGCATGCTCACCTTGGCAATTCAGGGAAGTCGATGCCCGGTACCTGCATGTTAGAATAGTCCCAAAGGATAACTGAGAGGGGGGGGGGGGGGGAATCAGTTAT
>MU227608.1:1015840-1029877 GCA_018584345.1 Thuja plicata | reverse complement strand
TAACAAGGTGACATTCAGATTGGAATGTTCTAAGTCCTCTAACAAGGCCACTCCTGACAGGGTGATTAAATCCTTTAACCAGGTCACACCTAGCAGTGTGTTATTGTAACCTTTCACAGGGTTGGCTTCTCACAGGGCATCACTTCACAAGAGTGAAAACTTAGTAGCATGTTACTGGTGGTTTTTCCCATATTGGGTTTCTACGTTAAATAATTGTGTCAACTTGTGTGAATGCTTATGGTTTGCTTTACAGTTATGTTACTACAAGCTAATTTCAACTGACAGTAAACTGCATGATTAAAGTTATTGATTTATGCTACTACTATCGAGTATATCTGAAATGCAAAATTTTTTTTGCTACATCTAGACCTGAGGATAATTGATTCACCCCTCCGCTCTCAATCATTCTAAATTCATTCTAACAGCTCTCCCATGTCATAATTCATATGAAGTATTTCCATATTTCCTTTGGCACAAAACTTTGTTAAGTGTATACACAACAATATATATTGCTTCTATCCAATAGATTTCTGGTAGGATTTCCTCCTTCAACATAGTTCTTGTTGATTATTGAATTGTTTGATTCATTCTTTCCACAACACCATTCTGCTGGGGCGTTCTTACTGCAGAAAAATTGTCTCTTATTACCATTATTTTCACAAAAGCTTTCAGAAGCATCATACATAAACTGTCCTCCTTTGTCACATCTCAAACACTTAATCTTTCTAATACATTCAATCTCAACTATAGCCTTAAATATCTTGAACTTTGCAAATGCCTCAGATTTGTCTCTAAGAAAAGAAACCCATGTCATCCTTGAATAGTCATCAATAAAAAGTATAAAGTACCTTTCACCTTGAAAGCTCCTTATTCTGGCAGGACCAAAAAAATTAGTGGGAACTATCTCCAGTACACTGGTAGATGAATATTCTTTTTTCTTGAATGATTCTCTTCTCTTCTTCCCTTCTTGACAACCCTTGCAAATAATGTTTTCTGGTTTACACAGTCTGGGTAGATCTCTCACCACACGAGATGAGATTATTTTTACCAGATTATCAAAGTTTATATGACACATCCTCTGATGCCAAAGCCAATTGTCATCGGTATGAGATAGTAAATAAAATCCTTTTGATGCTCCTTATCGCTAGTACATGTTCATTCATTTTCTTTTCCTGGTTGCAATTAGATCTCCTGATATTTTCCCAATTTCACAACCTTCATTTTTAAAAATGACATCATATCCATTTTCACACATCTGCCCAACACTCAAAAAATTGTGATACAAACCCTTTACATAATAGGCATTATTAATTTTATTCTTTCCATAAAAGTAATAGAGCCTTTACCAACAATGTAAGTTGATTTTTCATCACCAAATCAAGCAGGTCCACCATCATACTTGCTAAGTGATACAAATTTACTTTTATCTCTGGTCATATGATGAGAACAACCACTATCAATCAACCATTCATTTTTCTTTCTTCTAAGATACAAAGCAGATTCAACATCATTATCAACTTTAGCACAGATTTTAGTAATATCAATCTCTAATTTCTTTTCCTCTTCAACATAAAACAAAAAATCTTTTGTCTTTGATTCATCATCTGAAATACTAGCATCTTGATTCACATAGTAAGATTTCTTATTGAACTTCTTAAACTTCTATCTAGGACCTTTCTCTAGATACCTAGTTGCCAAATGACCAATTTTACCACATCTAAAATATTTTAGAGGGGACATACCTTTATACTTGTCGGTACCTTTCTTAAATCTCCTTGCAAAGTTTTCTTCAACTCTTCCTCATCATCACCATCTAAATCATCTTCTGATTTTTTTCTTTGAATGCTATTGTAGATCTTCTCTTGTCTCTTCCAAACTTTCTTAACTCAAATGTTGTCAGGGTACCAAAAAAATGTTCATTGGTAAACTTATTTGGATCATATACCTCTTCAATTGTTAAGATCTTGTCACTATAGTTGTCTGGTAATGTCAAAAAGATCTTTTCCATAAATTCTTCATCGGTAATAGTTCCTTCTTGATCCTTGAATTCATTCACTACATTTTAAACCCTCTAAAAATAACTTTTGATATATTCTCCATCTTCCATTCTTAGATTCTCATAATTTCTTTTAGTTGTTATTTTCTTAGATAACTTAACTCTTTCATTCCCCTCTTTCAACTTTTTCCCAAACTTCATATGTCATTTTAAAAGAAATAAACTTTACTAATTCAGTCTTTGATAAAGCACTATTAATAGTATACCTTTCCTTTTCATTTTCCTTGTATGCCTCGATTTTGTCCTGAGTGGTAATCACATTATGAGGAAATACATACTTGGTCTCCACATACTTCTAGGTCTTCTAGCCAACCAATACTAAGTATCCTTTCACCCGATCTTTCCAAAAACTATAATTTAATCCATCAAACAAAGGGATATTCAATTTGTTACCTCAAGCAGTTAAGCTTCTTCACCGAGGAACCAAGATCTTATACCAATTGTTGAACATGCTAAATAAATGAGATGGGGATGAATTAGTTCTTCCCACACAACTTATAAAAATTCTCTTGTGTTGGTCAACTCTTAATCAATAGTATTAACCACTTTAGATTTGTTGGTTAAGCATATCAAACATCCACATAAATGTAAGAATTAAGAACACAAGAACACCAACAAAGAGAACACCAATATTTTACATGGGAACCCAGGATGGGAAAAATCATGAAGAAGATAATTCTCATGAAATGTAAAATACTTGTTAAGGTGACACTAGTATGGTGATTTTTACAAAGGCTCACTATCATATTCACAAAGGTTCATTGTCGATACATAGAGGCACACTGTTGATACATGGAGGCTCGCTATTGATACACAAAGGCTAACTGTCAATACACAAAGGGATATTGATCCACATACGGATGCTAATCCTTGATTTCCAACAACATAATTCTTCTCTCTTATATACAAAAAATCATGAACATCCACTAGGTCAAAAAAAAAATTTGAAATAGGTTGCACCAAGACATTCCTATGGAGGTAAGGAATAAAATGAGGACCACCTTAATCAATACAATACGCCTCACTCAAGCCAACATGCTACATCATCTCCAAAGCATTAAGTTCCAACATATATTATCAACACGTTACATCTACATAGCTAGGAACAAAAGATACAAAGGATACACTTCCAAGTAGGATAAATCCAAAAAACCATATGTTGCATCCAATGAAGATAACTCACCAAAACCTATCAGTGACAACCTTAACCGAAGCATACAAACTATCGATGCACATCAGCTGATAAACAATAAAAATGCCAATCCAATTGGTTCCACAATAACTGATACACTAAAGGATGGAATAAAGATATGTTAACATCAATGACAACAACATGGATCACATCAACCTCACCTTCTAATACTAACACCTGGTATGATTTTGTTGAGGTTATTGCAAAGGTAATAACCCAACAACTTCAAGATTTTCAAGATGCCCCTTTTTTTAGGTGCCCATTTCTCTTGGTCCACATGCATTTACATCATAATTTTAATTTATTTACAAGGTTCTTGAACCTTGATATTGGCAATATAGCTGGAAGGAGAAAGCTTGTCTATGCTTGGACTTTGGTTTTGAACAAACAAAATGATTATGAGCTTTTCTTGCTGTGTTTCCTGACACCCACCATTAATGTAGTTCTAGAACATTTTGATGAAGGCGGGATCACTATGGCTCAGATCTCATGGTTACAAAGGCATGAAATTCTTATAGATTGGTTTTGTGGAGTCAAATTTGTTATAATTAGGGTTCATGGTTTCATAGAGGAACCATTTTTGCTCCCTTCTTTTGTCCCTAATAGAATCCTAGACTTAGAAGTTTTTAGGTAGATTTTTGTGGTTGATGAGAAAATGGGAACACGAAATAAAAAAATAACAATTTACGAACTGCCAATTGCATACAATGGTATGACACTAAACAAATGAAAAGTCAAGATCTTATTGAAATCAAAGTTGGTTCAACTCGGTCTTTCATTGCTATATGATTTCTGGGATTTTGACCCATAAAATTGTTTGTCAAATAGATTCAATATTGTTGTTCTCTAGTCCCAACCATACTGGAAAGCAAGGAAGTTTCCTTCTCAACCATCGCCAAATGTTTTTATAAACCTATCCTCTCAGCACGGTGGTTCTAGACCTCCTTGGCTGAATTATTACAAGGTGATGGCCACCTATTGCCCAAAAATTAATATATCTCTAGAATTCAAAATGATCCTGAAAGGAGAGTGTTGGTAAGAGGATAACATTTTTGTCTTTTGGACTTATAGGCAAGAAACTAGGAAATGCTACGTCCCTTATAATAATGTTGATTTTGATGGGACATTTGAAGAAAAATGGGACAAAGATCACAATGAGGTTTTTGGTTTTGGAGGTTCTTAATAGGAAGAATCAATCCCCTATGTTTCTAATCCTCCTCAAAAGAGACAAGAAGAATTAGTGCAGGAAGTGGAGAAACCTACAAACACATTAATGTCTCAGAAAACATGGGAGGCATATCAATGTACAAGAGTATTAAAGGGAAAAGAGTCCCAGAGATTATTTTTTAAACATATACATCTAGGAAGAGAATACACTTGAAGCTTGACTCTCCTCCAAGGAGGATAAGTAGAAAATCACACAAATTGATATACAAGAGTTGGAGGAAGAAAAGGAGGAGGAACTAGCCCCAGCTAGAATGCAAGCACTTACAACACCACTAACAATTCCTCAAGTAAGTTTTTCTCCAGCCTTCCTCTCTTATCAATCTCTAGTTTCTTCAAGTTAAATGTCTATAGTCTCCTCTATTCAGTGTATATCCACTCTTTTATTACAAATTCAGAATCCCACTCACCCTATCAATGTTTCCCCTTCGAGTGTTAGGACCATCCCTCTATTTTCCCCTTTTAGTATGAGCTCCCAAATGTAAATTACCGACGGTGCCTCTTTTGATTCAACCTTAGTAAACAGTCCCCTTAGTCCCTCCCCTAGGTTATCCAATTGTTAGGAAGGAAGGTACAACCCATAATGTTTTAGAAACCCATTTCAGTAGCACTAAGCAGGCCAAGTTAGCTAGAATACAAAAAATGAGAAATAGTTAGGATATTTATCCAGCTACTACCAATTTCATCTCCATTTATGATGAAAAGAGTGAAGTGTTCACCATAGTATCCAGATTCCCAAATGTACAGGGAAAACTTCAAGGCCAAATGCATCATGAGGAGTATAATTCATATATAATAGCCTTGGATCTTAATCTTGCAAAGCCTCAAGGCTGATTTGAATTGATGGAAGAATCTTAGAGGGTGGTATCTACTGATTACCTAAAGCTTAATCGGTGGCTGGAGAAGAAAGACAAAGACTTGCAAAATGAAAAAAATGTTGTGGACAAATATAAGGTGCAAATAAGGGCCTTGAGAAAGATATTTTGAAGCTCCAAAAGGATCTACAAGATAAAACCTTCAAGGAGATTGAACAAGAAAGAGCCAAATTGGAAAAAGGTCCATGAGGAGCTGGACAGGGTCAGGCTAGTGGTTGTTGTAGAGAAAGAGAATTTATCCCAACAATTTTATACCATGGAACAAGAATTGTCCCAATTCAGACAGTCTTTGAATGATTCCACAAAAATATTTCAAGGTAAAGATAATGGGTTGAAAGGAGTCTGCTCACCATTTCTTTGAGTTACAAGATCAATTCAATGAGTTAGAGAGATAGTGTGTGAGTCTCTAAAGAAACATTTGCAAAAGAAGTATAGATAATTGATGCAGAACAAAAATGAGCTAGTAAATAGACTAGCTTAACATGCAGGGATAGGGAAATACCTATGAATAAAGGAGATTCAATTCTAGGTTGAGCTCCAAAATCTAATGGATGAACTGGCATTAGAGTAGGATAACTCTTAGAATGTATTAGATTCCATGAGAGCCAAAGAGAAAGAGTTGGAAGATTTCCAACAAGAGTTACTGAATGTATAGTCGTGCGTTATCCAGCTGGAATAAATTGTAAAGGATAGGGATGACCAAATTAATAAATTATAGATCCCCATCTCAGTCCTTACCTAAGCAAGAGGCATGATGTTAGTGCAACAACTTTATGTTTCCTTATGAGACAAAATCAAGGCATCCATACTAGGCCTGATGCCGACTTTCAAGTTTATCAAAAATGTTTTAGAATTAAGTGTTAATGTGGAATCCTCATTAGAGCCAACCCAACAAGAGGTCACTTCTAAAATTATAAAAGAAAATAATTTGATTGAAAAATTATATGAAACAAATGATGCCACTCTATCATCAACTGGGATCATAGATTGAAGGATCGTGATAGTGAAGGATGGAGAATTCATTAAATGTGGAGAGGTAGTTGCATATGCCATGTAATTCCTTAGAAGGATAATGTTTTTTATTACATAGAGGAAAATATAGATTAATGCATTTATACAGGTTGACCTACCTTCACCCTTCATGACCGATGGATCACTATTAAATGAGGATCAGGTTAAAAGATTAATGGAACAAAAATGGCAGGACCGCTCTTATGAGCAGATCCTAGGCCCTGATCCTGAAGCTACTCAATTTAGAGAAATTATGGACCACCTAACTAACCTTTATTTCATCATAGATGCAGCAAGAGGAATTTTAATTGGATTCATCTTCTATAAAAATATCACACTTTATAATTCCTTTTGAGACTTCTAGCTCCATCATTTTCCAACTAAAAAAGAATGGGCTCCTTTTCATTCTACTCTAACCATGCTCTAAGTTTTAAGGATGTTCTCTCCTCACTCTCTTTTTGTAGGTGCCATAATTATGGGCTCAGACCTTGTAGACAAGTTTGACAAGAGTTTCCAATTCTATATATACAAACAACCTGAGATTCATGCAACATTCTCCCCATTAGGATTTACCTTTTTGGTTCAGATAATCACATTAGCATAGGATTATTTTCTTCTGACTACATATTTTTCTTTCTATGGGACATGGGCTGTGTTCGTGAAACTTTGAAGGAAATGGTGAGGTTTTCTTTTTAGAAACATTGCCATTGCGACATGTGTCATGAGCAATATTCAAATAGAATTGGTTATTGTACATTAAATGAGCAATGATTAGGATCAATAATATTTGTTGGAAATAATGGGAAGTGTGTACTAAGAGGGGAGGGGTGAATCAGTACCTCTAAAACTTATATCTCATTTAACCTTTATCCATTGTGTAATCAATTGTATATCCAACCATTTGTTCTATTTTATCTTTGTGTAAGATATATCAATTCTTTAACTTTAACAAACATGTAAACATTCATAGAAACACAAGATATGGTAATGAAAAAAACCCCTGTTAGAAGGTAAAAATATGCGGTGGGGATGACACCCACAAAAAATTACTATCTGTAGATTGGAAGGGGTCGGTTAAGGCTTACAATTTGATCAGTTTCGATGATCTACCTTGTTAGGAGGGTAAAAGCACAAAGCTGTGTCACGTTTAAGGACCACTTATCAACATAGCTAAATTTGAGTATTTCTCAATAAAAATTAATTTTCATCAAACATATGGTCTAGCTAGATTAATTCTAGCTAAGCTAGATAAGTGGTTAAACTTTTGCAAATGGAAATGTCTATTAAATGCATGTTTTATACCAATTACCAAAGAAATAAAATTATTTCAGAAAATCAATGTTTCAATAACCCCTACTCTTTTTATAATATTTTAAAAAAATATTAAAAATACCCTTTTGTAGAGCTCAGAGTCAAGATTATTGTCATATAAAGTTTATAATATTTTGATTAGATCTAATATATTATAATTTCAAAATACAAGTAGGTATTTTAACATTCGAGAAGATGTTGCTTCAAATAAATAAAAAAATAGTAAATCATATCAAAAAAATTAAAATTTATATTTAACACTAGAGGTGAGAGTCCTCTTCAATAATATGTAATTTTTTTTCTGAATGGTGTAGATTTGATAGGGGAAATTTGGAGGGAGATGAAAACTGTCGATTTCAGATAAGTTCAACTTTGAGTAGTTATAACGGAGAAAATATACATTTAAAACAAATCTTTCTTCTTTTATGCACTAGCTATACATTTTATCTATAACATATTTTGAAATTAGAGGAAAAATAGATTATTTGCATATACTTGTTTTGAGGGAACTAGACCCCAGATTTTCAGCAATGGAAAAATGGACTTCAAAAATGAAAAAAACTATGTACATTCTTGTTCAAAATTTTTTAAAAAAATTTTAGACATAAACTTAATCCATTTTTAAACATTTATTTAGTTTACATCATCCTCAAATTTTAAATACAAATGCCACCTTTTATGTCGTTAAAGTTGAACAGTTTGCATGTTGTGGTCCTTTTCCTTTATAAAAGTGTGACATAGGTTTGTACTTTTACCCAGGACTATTATGTGGAGAATTTTTAAGGTCTACTATGTTAAGAGCTTTATCAACACTGTTTAGTGTGCACTCGGTTAAGAGATTTACACTAGGATTGTAAAATCCACCTTCCTTGAAAGGATTTCTTCTATTTGTTACACTTGTTAGAATGCAGACAAAAATACTCATTGACCTGATTGTATGCAATCTAAAAATTTCTGATTATAGATCCATTACAATTCACATGTATAAATGTATCACCTAATGTGATTGATTAATACCTCTGTTGCTCAGTAGCCTCTATTCTTGGTTCTTGATAACCAAATTCATCTTTTGTTGTTCTGCTTCTTGAAACTCTCAGTCTGATCCATAGATTTTCTTGTTGGCTACATTCATCCTCTCATCTATGATAATGAATTATTAAAACATCTATTTATAAGATAAATTGACCTAATGTAGTTTCACTTATAACAAAACTAACTCTATGATCAAAGGTTTACAACTTGACCTTGATCTCCTAGTCTACATGTTTTTAATCAGTTAGACTGATTAAAAAAATTACAATAATGTTTCTTGTCCCTTAAGTAATGGTTTTTAAAACAAATCAAGACTCTATAAATATAATATATCTATTTTATTTGACGTGGAAGTCAAATCCACTTTTTTTGGGATGTAACTAACCTTCGGTGTTTGATGCTCAATTTTCTCTGAAATCAATTTGACTTTCTTTCGGTGTTCCTTGGTTGAACTGTCTTTTGGGTTTCTCTCTTTTCTATTCTCTCAGTTTGCACTGTATCTTCTCGTCGGGTTCCTCTGCCTTGCTAAACTTAGGTGTGTCTGTAGAAGTGTGAGGTTCGGTAACAGTATAGACTGTATCTCGATAACCTCCTCTTTAAATTGTGATTCTATTTCCCAAAGTTCCTATCTTAACCATTTTATCTCAATGATCTTCTGATAATGCAATTTGATTACATTTCCATCAGTGGTTAGACTTTGTGCACTTGCAGTTAGATTAGATTCGATATTTGCTATCTTGTCATTGTTATCCTTGGTAAAATTTTCTAAAGTGCAAAGATTTTGTATTAAGGAAACAACTTCAGTTATGATGGGATCTAATTGATCTGATAACTCTGAAAGCTTGACCTTATTCTCTGCCACTTCTTGGCTAATATTTTCTGTCATTTTGTTTTGAAATTTCTTCTCTACTTGCTCCTCAATTGTCTTTTCTACATCAACATTATGTGTTGTGATGGCTTCAGTGAGGACAACAAGCTGATCTAGTATGGGGGCATTGTGATCAACATCTATGTTGAGAACAATCTGACTCAAGATGTCCCTTGTGTTCTCCAGTACCAATGAATCTCGGTGCTGCTTCTTAAGCTTCTCTTGCAAAGCTTTCCTTTGATAGATTTATCCATACTCTTGGAGAGATTCAAAATATAATGTAGTTGGGTCACATTTTGGTATTTCAATAATCTCATCTAGTGTGACTTCCAACTCGTTCTTCTTTGATTTCTTCTTCTTCTTTTGTGATCCATCTGTATGTACAACAAAATCCATCTTCTCTACTTGGTCTGATGTGCTACTTTATGGCTTTTGTGGAGTTGTACTTTTTTCTTGCTGCATGGTGTTTTCCTGTCGGTTTTCTGAGGATGTCTCCTTATAAACCTTTTATGTTTCTGTAGCTTCACCTTTTGTTTCCTTTGGCATGGTATCAACTGTCTTTTCTTGCTCATCCTTGTCTTTTTTCACTTCATCAACATCTTTCATCTGTGCATCTTTCTTGGTGGTATCGCCATCTTTTTGTTCTCCATAGATGACATTCTGTTCATCGGTTGTGTCCTTTTCTTTAGATGTATATTTTTTCTCTTCATTACCCTTTCCCTCGGGTATGCTTGCATCAGGCTCGGGGGTCTTCTCCTTCTATGAGGTAATATTGATTGCTTGAATCAATAGTGGCATCTGGCCCAATATATGATCTTGTGTAGCATAAATTTTATGTTCTATTCATCAGTTTGGTCCTTGACAACAGTGACATCTTCATCTTTATATACCTCATTTGTTGGATCATCGGTGATGTCAATAATATCATTGTCCATTTTAGTGTCCAGCCATGTCTCATTTGCAACATCCATATTCTTTTTTCCTATTGTGTCCAACTCATCTTTGTCCAGTTCTACATCAGTGATAGTAATTGGTTCGGTGCTCTATGTAGCCTGATCATCCTTGGTCTTTTGAGTTTTTGTAGGAGTGGGACTTGTATTCTTTTTAGGAATATCAAGTATCTTTCTCCATTTGGCTTCACTCTTTCTGTCTAGTTCCAGTAGATGTCCTTGAAGCACTTGGTAGGCTCTCAACTTTGGTGAGAACCGTTTGGAGTGAATTTTTTTCATTTCTTTGATCTCCTCCATTTTTTATTCAGGAGGCATGAAAAATACTAGGGATCTTTCCTTGATCTCTTTCTCAGAGTGCAAGGAAAATATCCATCTTGTTGATAACCTATCTTGAAGTTCTTTTGGCATTTTATCTACCAATTGTATTGGGAGGTATTTGTATATGAACATCATTTTGATAATTACCTCCACAATCTTATTTTGATCCAAGGGATCCAATGTTAGCCATTTCTTGATCTTTTTATCATTGACTATTCTTGATTTAATAATTGAGGCACATACTTGATCAATAGTTTCAGAAATCTTATCTTTTTCCTTTTGAACAGTTTCATCATGTTCGGTGTCCTCTATGTCCTCCTTAGTTCTGATGAAATTTCTTCTTTTTGTAGGACCCTTTTTCTATGTTTGAGGTTTTATTTTGTGTGTACTCACTTGACCTTTCTTTATAGGTGAAGGACTTGTGTCCTTAGCTGTTTGACTCCTTGTCCTTGTAGCAACTGTAGTCCTAGGCTTCCTAGTTGGTGGAGGTAATGGTGTATCTAACTCTGTAGACTTTGAGTCACTCTCCTTTTTAGCTTCACTGATGGGTGACTGTCCCTTGGTTTACTCTCTCTTTTTGTTTTCTTCTTCTGTAACCAACAGTCTCTTCTTTAAGTTCTTGACCATCTTGTCCTTCTTTCTATCTATCTTCTTTACAACCAAGCCAGTTTTGAATCTTTCTTTGGCTTATTCATAAGTGCTGAACTTGGGTTGTGTTTTGTCTATTAGCTGATTTATTAATGCATCAATTACATTAGATGCTTGATCTATGTTCACTTCATAGTCAAGTGGAGATAGCCATGTTTTTCTTGGTACAACAAGCTTGATGTATGTGAAGTTAGTGTCTACCTTGAAACATATGTTAGTCTTGAATTTCTCAATTAACTATTCACGGATCCTTACTCTCTTCTGCATTCTTTCCTTGAATCCAACAAAGTATTCATCCATTACTGACTCAAAATTATCTCCTAGTGATTTTATGAACTCACTAATCTGAATGGTCACTGGTCTTTTTGTGTCCCATTGCACATTTTCTATTGATGGAAAAGATTCTTGGAAGTAGAAGAATATGCACATGATAAGTGAACCAAACTTACATGAATTTGATATTGCATTTCTGATTGTCTTTAAGTTCTCTTCTAACTACTTGAGTAGAAGTTCTAATAGATCCAACCGAGTTCCCTTCTTGACAATCTTGTAGGTTGTATCCACTTCTCCGGATGCAATGTTGTTCAGCCTTCTATCCTGAAATAACTTGTATCCTAAGACACATGCTCTAAATTTTAGTTCATCATCGGTAATGGTGGATACCTTAAGTCCTCTTCCATCACATTTAGCTCCTGTGTTCTTCTCAATGTCAGCTTTAGGTGGGTGCTTTGATGCCTTTACCTTATCGGTTATTGGATAACCGATGACCGTATGTATAACATCTCATCTTATCAGTTTAGGCTCTTCCATCCATAGCTTTCAGTCATGGATCCTGCTCAATACTAACCAAATCCATTCAGTCTTGAATTTTTTTGGGAACCATAGGGAAATTTTGATCCCTTTTACTTCAATCTATTTGTTCTCTTATTTTATAGTTCCATCATCTTTACATAGCTTCTTGAAATCTTGTTCAACCTCCAGGTCGCCAATCTCTGCAATCTTGTAGTGTATGTATGCTCGCACATCTTTGACGAGGAAAACCCTAGCTAGTATTCTTGAGAATTCTCTAGCGTTTTCAGGTTGTGAGGCAAATTCTGGGAATATCTTATAATGTGGTTCCTCACATGTACTATTCTTTAAAAGATTGATCTTTCTCTTCTTAACACTCTTCAGTGTTGGGTTTAATGGGAAGTAGTACTAAGAGGGGAGGGGTGAATCAGTACCTCTAAAACTTTTTCTTATCCTTTTATCAATTAACCTTAGTAATCAATTGCATATCCATTCCATCTGATCTACACTATCTTTGTGTGAGTTATATCAATTCATAACATTAATAAACATATGAATCATTCATAGAAACATTCATGAACATAATTGACACATAACACAAGATTTGATATTGCAGAAAAATCTTGTTAGGAAGTAAAAATTGCGGTGGGGATGGTACCCACAAAACTTCACTATCTGTAGAATGGAAGGGGCCTGTTAAGGCTTACAATTTTGATCACTTTTGATGATCTACCCTGTTAGGAGTATCGGTAAAGACCTGTTAAAGTCAACTCTGTTAATAGATTTTAGCAACACTGTTAAGTGTGCACTCGGTTAAGAGATTTGATATAGGACTGTTAAATCCACCTTAGAAGAAAGGATTTCTTACACTTTGCTTCACTTTTTAGAATGACAAAAAATTACAAATTGACCCGTTAATTACAATCTCCTATTGCTAATATACATCCTATGTAGTTCACATAAAAAATATTACCACCTTAACCGTGATTGAATATTACCTCTGATTATTGGTTTCCTCTGTTCTTGACTCTGCTAACCAAATCTTTCTTTCTCTGCTCTGGTTCTTGAAACTCTCAATTCAATCCATAAATGTGCTCATTATGTTCTCTTTCTTTCACACACATTCTAATGAATGATTACATCATCTATTTATAGATGGATTGATTTCATCAAGTTGATGATAAAAAAAAAGTTAACTCTAAGATCGGGTTTACAACTTGCACCTAGATCTCCTAGTCTATTGTTTCTTATCCCTAAAGAAATGGATTTAAAAACAATTAAATATCATATAAATAGAATACCCTTGATTTATCTGATGTGGAAGTCAAATCCACTTTCTACAGGATGCAACTAACTTTCGGTTCTGTCTTTCAGTCATGCTTGACTGTCCTTCGGTTTTTACTGTCGGGTGCACTAAATCTGTTTCATTAGTCTACACTATAACTTGCTTTTTAGGGTCCTCTATCAGGTTCCACTTTAACTCTCTGCATTATGGTTTTTGGTTTACACACTACCTTGTGTCATCGGTTCTCTTTGTACTTAGTCATTTTTGGTGATCTTCCAATCTAATCTTTAGTTTTCTCTTTACTGTCTTTGGGTGTTAGCTTACCAAAAGTGTTGTTTGAATACTAATGACAAATTAATGTCATCAATATCCCCCTTTGACATTAGTATCAAAAACTAATATGTGCAAAATACTAACAAAATGTTAAGTATATACAACATATATAATCCTTAGTCATTTAATGACTCCCCCTATGTAT
>MU227608.1:974040-1015711 GCA_018584345.1 Thuja plicata | reverse complement strand
CAATGATATTTTGTACAAGTATCATTTCCCCCTTTATTTGATATTAAGGGCAAAGGTCAATTACCTTAGAGCTTATAAAAAATGTGTGAATGGGAAGACTTCATGTCTTCCATCATTTTCTCCCATTTCTCCATCAGGTTTTCTAGAGCCATTTTCTCAAGTGTTATCTTGGCATGCATATCATAGATGTTGTCAGCTACAGACATCTCAGGAGTTGCTATCAGTTGTCTTGCAGAACTGATATGTTGTTGTAGTAGTGTGAGATTTGGTAGAAGTTGAGCCTATAGCTCGATTACTTCTTCTCTGAATCATTTCTTTTCTTCCCACAACTCTTTACTTAACCGTTTTACTTCAATGATCTTTTCATAATGTAGTTTGACTACATTTTCTCCATCGGTTGTTAGGCTACTAGCACTGTTTGCTAGATCTGTATCCAGCTTAGCTATGTTGTCACTATTTTCTTGAGTGAACTTTTCAATCGTGCTTAGCTTTTGGATTAAGGTTATAGCTTCAGATATAATGGGATCTAATTCTGATAGCTTTACCTTATTTTCAGCCACTTCTTGGCTGATGTTCTCTAGAAGCTTATGTTGATACTTCATTTCTGCTCTCTCCTCAATAACTTTCTTAGCATCAATATTTTGAGTTGTGATGGCATCAATGAGGATAGCTAGTTGATCAATTATGGGCTTGCTTTGATCAACATCAACATCAGGTACAATCTGGTGTAGAATGTCTCGTGTTGTCTCTAGTACCATTTATTCCTTATGATGTTTCTTTAGCTTTTCTTGTAATGCCTTCCTTTGGCATATCTCTCCATATTCTTGTAGTGCATCCATGTCAAGTGTAGTGGGGTCACACTTTGGTATTTCAATGATTTTGTCAAGTGTAACCTCCAACTTGTCCTTCTTTGTTTTCTTCTTCTTCTTTTATGACTCAGTGGAGTGTAGCACCATTGCTAGTTTTTTATCCTTTTTAGTGGTGCTTAATGATGTGACTTCTTGTGCATCTTTCTGCTGCTTTGCATCAGTTTCAACTCATTGGGTGTTTGCAGACATCTCTACATTAACCTTAGCATCATCGGTAGTATGTTTTTCTATTTTCTCAGGAGTTCCATATTTTAGTTTGTCTCCTTCATTTGAGTCCTTTGCATCATCTACCTTGGTATTCTCATTTTTCTCTTGAGTATCAACATCTTTGTCCTTATCTCCTTCTGTAACCTTTCTAGTGTTGGTTACATTCTGAGTATCTACGATGTTTTGTTGATCATTGGTGTTGTCTTTATTTGCTTCTTCTCCTGCATCCTTTGGAGTTTCATTTTTAGGTGATTTACTTGATTCTTGCATGATATTGATAGCTTGTATCAATATTGGTAGTTTGTCTGGAATGATCACCTGATCTCCATCAATTGTTGTGTCTTTTTCATCAGTTGTATCCTTGACAACAGTGACATCTTCATCTTTATTGATATCTTTTCCTGGGTCATCGGTAATGTCAATGACATTGGTGTCCACAATGTTTTCATTTGTGGTATCATCCCATATTTCATCTATCATATCTACATTCTTATTCCCTGTTGTATCATCTTCCTCTTTATCCATCTCAATGGATGTATCAACTTTATTTGTCTCATCAACATCTTGTTGTTGAAGGTCTTTGTCAGGATTGTCTTTCTCAATTGGCCTATTCATGATCTTGCACCATTTATTGTGACTGTACTTTTCAAGTTCAATCAGATTGCCTTCAAGAAATTTTTAAGCCCATAGCTTTGGTGAGAACTATTTCTTGTGTTTTTCTATCATTTCATGTATTTCTGCCTTTGTTGATTCAGGTGGCATTAGAGAGACAAGTACTCTCTCTCTGATTTCTTTCTCATTTGCCAAAGCAAATTTCCAACGGGTGGATAATCTATCCAAGAGTTCCTGTGGTACATAACTTCCTTCAAATTGTATGGGTACATATTTGAAGTTATACATCTTAGCTATCATAGCTTCTTCAATTTTATTTTAATCTTCCTGATTTTGTTTTCCCCATTTTCTAATATGTACATTAGTAATAGATCCAGAATTTACAATGTAAACACAAGTGTCATCAATGGTGTCAGGTTCCTTTACCTTGACATTTTCTTCCTCTAAGGCTTCATCTCACTTGGTATCCTCTATATCCTTTCGGGCTCTGAAAAATTTTCTACCCTTCTTATTTTGTCCTCTCTTTGGTGTAGGTGCTTTTCTCTTATACGTCCTGACCTTTCCTTTCTTAAGAGGTGAAGGAGTAGATTCTTTGGACATTTGGCTTCTGATCCTTGAAGTAGCTATAGTTCTTGGTCTCTTTGATGGTGGAGGAGGTGGTGAGTCTGACTCTATTTCCTCTGAGTCAGTCTTTTCATCATCTTTACTGACAGACACCTATTCTTCAATTTCCTCCTCTTGTTCTATCTCTTCATCTTGCTCAGCTTCTTACTCTTCTGTAGATAGAATCTTCATGAGATTATTTACCATTTTGTCCTTCTTTTTCACAATATTTTTGACTAATAGGCCTGATTTAATTCTTTTCTTGGCCTCCTCATATGTTCCAAACCTTGGTTTCTTTTTTTCCAATGGCTCATTGATTAAGGCATCAATTGCCTTTGTTGAAAGATCAATTTTGATCTCATATTCTAGTGGTTGCAACCATGTTTTTCTTGCAACTATAGGTTTGATGTAAGTGTGATCTATGTCGACCATGAAGCATATCTCATCCTTAAATTGCTCGATGAGTTTCTCAGGGATTCTTACCCTCTTTTACATTTAGTTTTTGAATATATCAAAGTATTCATCCATGATAATTTCAAAATTATCTCCTAGAGCATCTATGTGCTCATTGATTTGCACTGTTACCGGCTTGGTGGTGTCCCATTTTACTTCTCCAATAGATGGGAACTTTTCTTGAAAATATAAGAAAATGCACATGATTAATGAGCCAAACTTACATGTGTTTGACTTTGCATTTCTGATTGTCTTCAGATTTTCTTTCAACTGATTCAGTAGTAGCTCGGACAAGTCTAACTGTGTGCATTTCTTCATGATTTTGTAAGCTGTATCCACAGCACCTGATGAAATAGTATTTAATCTACTAGCCTGGAAGAATTTGTAAACTAGTACACATGCACCAAACTTAATTTCATCATCAGCTATGGTTGTCACTTTCAGTCCACGCCCATCCCATTTGGCTCCAGTCATCTTTTCGGCCTCTTCCTTTGGTGGATGTTTGAGCACCTTTACTTTATCGGTTACAAGGTAACCGGTGACCACATGGATGATGTCTCAGGTGATTTCCTTCAGTTCATCCAACCATAACTTGTTATTGTGTATTATGCTTAGCACTAACCGAATCTAGTTAGTTTTGAAGACCTTTGGAAACTTTAGGGAATTGGTAAGCCCTTTTACCTCAATCTATTTATATTCATCCTTAAGTGTTCCATCTTCATTACAAAGCTTCTGGTAAGCTTCTTCCATCTCTGTCGTTCCAATTTGTGCAATCTTGTAGTGTATGAAGGATTGAATGTCCTCAACTAGAAAAACCCTAGCTGGTATGCGTGAGAATGCACCAGCGTCATTGGGCTGTGAGGCAACCTCTGGATGAATCTTATATTTGGGTTCCTCACATGCATTATTTTTGATGAGTTTGAATTCATCCTTCTTAGCCTTCTTAGCTTTTACGGATCGTGATATTGATGCCGTTTTCAAAAAATTTGGGCTTCTGAGTAAATATGTAGAGAATGGAGTTATCAAGATATAGAACTTACTATTGTGTTTGCACAGATCTCTAAACTGATTTGGAGTGCTTGGTGGTTGAGTCATGTTTTCTTTGCAACTTGGTATCTTTCTTCTTAAAATCACCTTTGCTTGCTCTGCTCTAGGTGTCGTGACAAATGAGTCACTTTGATGCCCTATTTATAGTTGTTTCCCTAAAATGTGTGTAATAAATGCTCACCAACTCATCGGTGTTTGAAGACTGAGTTTTTCGGTGAAGACTTTATTACCACTAGTCATGCTTACAATGTTTCTGAGCAGTCAAAGTTGACTTAGCCTTTACCGATAGGTTTCGGTAACACAGATAGCTTGTTCATGTGCTTGTTTACTGACGCGTCTCAGTCAATACTAACAAATTTTTTTTGTAACCGACGTCTCTCGATAAATATAGGCAGTCTTTCCTTTACATGTATACCAATGTGTTTCAGTATATATGCCTGAAGACATAGTTTTCACATATTTCAACAAGTATAACCAGATGCATCCTTTTTATGCTAATTTGGAATTATTTCATCATATTATGGAACTGATGTAAAGTAATAGCTTGGGGTTAATGCAGTTCCATACTTACTTGTTCTGCTTAGGTGGGGTTGGTGATGTCACCAGATCCATTAGATGGGGTGTCACCATTTTCATTGCTCGTTCTAGCTTCATCAGTGCTTGAAGATTTTCTCATATTTTCTCTATCCCTCCAGATATCTTCAATGGTGTTTCCATTGGGGTATGTGTTTGTCTCTATCATTCAGTCTCTGGAGTCCTTTTTGAGATGACCAGCTTTGTGACAATGTAAGCATGTCATTCTAGGGTTAGTCCATCCTCTAGACTTTCTATTCCATAGTCTCATATAGTTTGCAAAAATGTGAACATACCTACCACATTTTGTACAATTTGTCCAAGTATTGTAGTCCCATACATAATGATTACTGATATGCTTTAGTTGATATGGATTGTCTTGACCTTTTGGCTTCCATGCCTACCTTTTCTTTTTCCAGCATTCAAGACTTGTGTGCCCATTCATCTTGCATGTAGGACTGTATTTGTCCATGTAGGTTTCCTTCCTTGGCTGTTCTATCTTAGAATTACATTCATATTCCTTATGTCATTTCTTGTTACATTTATAACAAAATCCTATGAATGAAGGTGTTGATTTAGGAATACCTTTCATTTTGCCTCTGCACATATTTTTTGTGTGACCTTGCTTTCCACAGTGTTTGCATGTAAGCCTTCTTGGTCTTGGATTTTCATAAACATTCTTTGGATTAGATTGATTTTATGATTCTCCATTTTCGATAAAGCCTAGACCATTTTTGTTTTTGACTCTTCGTTGTCCTTCCAGAAAATCATCCATTCTTTTATTTCTCTCTTTAGACTTTCTGATAACTTCATTATGTTGTTGCTGAATTCTAACCTCATGTTTTAGTTTTTCATTATCTTCTCTTAATTCACCGATAATCTGTATTCTCTCAATGAGTTCAACATTCATTGTGTTTTCTTCTTGACTCATGAGAATGATTTGATTTGTGAGCTCATGGTGATACTCAACATGTATTTGAATTTCTAACTCCTTTTCTTGTAGTTTCTCTGTAATCTTCCTCCTTTCATCAGTAGCTAGTGTTCTTTCTGTTTCAGCTTGTCTAGTAGAACTCATCACATCAATCATTCTAACCATCTGGGTCTCTTGACCAATTTGCAGCATCTTTATTTTCTCTGTCAGATGTTGATTGATCTCCTTTAGATTTGTGACATTCTCTTTTGATGTATCTGATGCTTTGCTTGCATTTGATCCCGAAGACTCAAAGAAATATGGAATCTTGTCTTCTTAATAATATTTTTCATTGCTTCGAGTTTCCATTCCTTTCCTCTCATCCAACACTTCTCTCATCCTGATTCTAGCTTCTTTATACTATTCATAGAACATCTGTATCTCAAGATTTTTATTCTCAATAGTCTTATCAAGTTTGTACTTCTCCATTGTATGATCTTTTCTCTTAAGCCTTTAAGATTTTCAAGAAGAGACTTGGCTCTGATACCAATTGTTGGGTTTTATGGGAAGTAGTACTGAGAGGGGAGGGGTGAATCATTACCTCTAAAACTTTTTCTTATCCTTTTATTAATTAACTTTAGTAATCAATTGCATATCCATTCCATCTGATCTACACTATATGTGTGTGAGTTATATCAATTCATAACATTAATAAACATATGAATCATTCATAGAAACATTCATGAGGATAATTGACGCATAACACAAGATTTGATATCGCAGAAAACTCCTGTTAGGAAGTAAATACTGCGGTGGGGATGGCACCCACAAAACTTCACTATCTGCAGAATGGAAGGGGATAGTTAAGGCTTACAATTTTGATCACTTTTGATGATCTACTCTATTAGGAGTATTGGTGGAGACCTGTTAAAGTCTAATATGTTAAGATCTTTCAGCAACACTGTTAAGTGTGCACTCGATTAAGAGATTTGATATAGGACTGTTAAATCCACCTTACAAGAAAGGATTTCTTACACTTTGCTTCATTTTTTAGAATGACAAAAAATTACAAATTGACCTGTTAATTACAATCTCCTATTGCTAATATAGATCCTATTTAGTTCACATACAAAATATTACCCCCTTAACCGTGATTGAATATTACCTCTGATTATTGGTTTCCTCTGTTCTTGACTCTGCTAACCAAATCCTTCTTTCTCTGCTCTGGTTCTTGAAACTCTCAATTCAATCCATAGATGTGCTTGTTCTGTTCTCCTCTTTCTTTCACACACATTCTAATGAATGATTACATCATCTATTTATAGATGGATTGATTTCATCGAGTTGATGATAAAAACAAAGTTAACTCTAAGATCGGGTTTACAACTTGCACCTAGATCTCCTAGTCTATGTGCTTTAAATCAGTTATACTAATTAAAACACTTACATTAATGTTTCTTGTACCTAAAGAAATGGATTTAAAAACAATTAAATATCCTATAAATAGAATACCCTTTCTTTATCTGATGTGGAAGCCAGATCCACTTTTTGCGGGCTGCAACTGACTTTCGGTTCTGTCTTTTGGTCATGCTTGAGTGTCCTTTGGTTTTTACTGTCGATTGCACTGAAACTATTTCATCAGTCTGCATTATAAGTTGCATTTTAGGTTCCTCCGTCGGGTTCCACTTTAACTCTTTGCATTGTGGTTTTCAGTTTACACACTACCTTGTGTCATCGGTTATCTTTGTACTTAGTCATTTTTGGTGATCTGCCAATCTAATCTTCAGTTTGCTCTTTACTGTCTTTTGGTGTTAGCTTACCAAAAGTGTTGTTTGAATACTAATGAAAAATTAATGTCATCATTCAACTTAGCAGTTCTTGATGTGGTCATCATTGTTTCTAAAATTAGGGATTTCCTGTAAATGATAAACAGAGTTCTCAGTTTATGCTTGGTACTTACTTTAACCTCTCTAGCTGTAACTGATCTACTTGGAGTTCTTTGAATTAGGTTGGAGTCACTCTGCAATGCTGTCACTTCTTTCTCTAGTTTCACTCTGTATCTTCTCTCTGGTCCCTGGTGAGAAATGAAACCCTTTCCATTGTCTATTTATAGACTTTTGCCTTAATTTGAGTCATTAATTCTCAACCACTCCTCGGTGTGTGAAGACGGAGTCATCGATTGAAACACTAACTTCTCTCTCGATGATAATGTGATGCTTCGAGCAGTCTTTTTAACTTTCTTTTTACCGACTGATTTTGGCGTATGGCGAGGACAACTTTGTCAACTCATATGATTACTGACGGATCTTGGTTTACACTAGGAACTTTAGCTTTTACATGTTAACCAATGATTCTCGGTAAGTGTAGATAGCTCAACTTTGAATGTATACCGATGCATTTCGGTATGTATTAATTGATGAAATAATTTTCACATAATTCAACAAGTAATACCATAGTGCATCTATAATCATGCTAGTTTGGAATTTCAACTATGTATAATGGAACTAATGCAAAATATAACTTGGTATAATGCAGTTCCATACTTTTTCTACTTAGGTGGGGGCGGTGATATCACCAGATCCATTGGATAAGGTGTCACCAATTGCATTGCTCGGTCTAGCTTCATCATTTTTTGTAGCTTTCCTCCACATTTTGTTTCTCATCTTCCTGATGTCTTCAATGGTGTTTCCATTGGCAAAGGTGTTGGTCTTTGTCATTCGGTCTCTACAGTCTTTCTTGAGATGACCAAATTTATGATAGTGTAAACATGTCATTGTAGGGTTAGTCCAACCTCTAGGCTTTCTTGTCCATTGTCTCATATAGTTTGCAGAAATGTGACCAAATCTTCCACATGTTGTACAATTTTCCCAAGTGTTGTAATCCCATACATACTGGTTACCGACTCTTTTCGGTTGATAGGCAAATTCTTGACCTTTAGGCTTCCATGCTTGATTTTTCTTCTTCCAACATTCAAGGGTTGTGTGCCCATGCATTTTGCAATTAGGATAGTAATTGTCCATGTAGGTTTCCTTCTTTGGTTGTTTCATTTCAGATTTACATTCATATGCTTTATGTCCTTTCTTGTTACATTTATAACAAATTCCTATGAATGAAGATGTGGATTTAGGAATACCTTTCATTTTTCTTCCTACAAACATTTGATGTATGGCCTTTCTTTCCATAGTGATTGCATGTTATCTTTCTTGGTCTTGGATTTGCATAGACATTCTTTGGATCATCTTGATTAGGTGATTCTCCATTCTCGGTATAACCTAGTCCAATGTTGTTGTTGGCTCTACTTTTTCCATCAATAAAATCATCCATTCTTTTATTTCTTTCTTTAGCTCTCTTGATTATCTCACTATGCTACTGCTAAATTCTGAGTTCTTGTTTCAGATTTTCATTTTCTTCCCTTAGCTCACCGATAGATTCTACTCTTTCATTGAGTTCAACATTCATTCTATTTTCCTCTTGACTCATAAGAATAATTTGATTTGTAATCTCATGGTGATGTTCTATAAGTCTTTGTATTTATGACTCTTTCTCGTGTAGCTTTTCAGTAATCTTCCTTATATCATCAATAGCTAGTGTTCTCTCTTTCTCAGCTTGTCTAGTAGTGTTCATGAAGTCAATCATTCTTACCATCTATGTCTCTTGATCGATTCACAGAGATTTCACTTGTCCAGCCAGATGTTGATTGATTTCATTTAAGCTTGTGATGCTTTCCTCTGATGTATATGATGCTTTTCTTGTATTAGATCCTGAAGACTCAAATAGATATGGTATCTCTTCTTCATGGTATTCTATTTCATTATAGAGATATTCCATAATATTTCTTTCATCTAACAGCTATCTCATCTTGATTCTAGCTTCTTTATACTGCTCATAGAAGATTTGAATTTCTAGCTTCTGATTCTCAATACTTTTGTCAAGTTTGTACTTCCCCATTGTATGATCTTTTCTCTTAAGTATTTAAGATTTCTAAATAAGAGTTCTAGCTCTGATACCAATTGTTGGAAATAATGGAAAGTGTTTACTGAGAGGGGAGGGGTGAATCAGTACCTCTAAAACTTATATCTCTTTTAATCTTTATCCATTGTGTAATCAATTGTATATCCAACCATCTATTTTATTCTATCTTTGCGTAAGATATATCAATTCTTTAACTTTAACAAAGATGTAAACATTCATAGAAACATTCATGAAAGTAATTGACTCATAGCACAAGATATGGTAATGCAGAAAACCCCTGTTAGAAGGTAAAAACTGTGGTGGGGATGGCACCACAAAAACTTCACTATCTGCAGATTGGAAGGGGCCGGTTAAGGCTTACAATTTGATCACTTCTAATGATCTACCCTATTAGGAGTATTATGTGGAGACTTTTTAAGGTGTACTCTATTAAGAGCATTAGAAACACTGTTTAGTGTGCACTTGGTTAAGAGATTTACAATAGGATTGTTAAATCCACCTTCCTTGAAAGGATTTCTTCTATTTGCTACACTTGTTTGAATGCAGACAAAAATACTCATTGACCTGAGTGTATGCAATCTAAAATTTTTTGATTAAAGGTCCATTACAATTCACATGTATAAATGTATCACCTAATGTGATTGATTAATACCTATGTTTCTTGGTAGCCTCTGTTCTTGGTTCTTTATTAACCAAATTCATCTTTTGTTGTTCTACTTCTTGAAACTCTCAGTCTAATCCATAGATGTTCTCATTGGCTACATTTATCCTCTCATCTATGATAATGAAGGATTACAACATCTATTTATAAGATAAATATACCTAATGTAGTTTCACGTATAACACAACTAACTCTATGATCAAAGGTTTACAACTTGACTTTGATCTCCCAGTCTGCATGTTTTTAATCAATTAGACTGATTAAAACAATTAAAATAATATTTCTTGTCCCTTAAGTAATGGTTTTTTTAAAAAATCAAGACTCTATAAATATAATATATCTATTTTATCTTATGTGTAAGTCAGATCCACTTTTTCTGGGATGTAACTAACTTTCGGTGTCTGATGCTCGATTTGCTCATAAATCAATGTGACTGTCTTTCAGTGTTCCTTTGTTGAACTGTCTGTTGGGTTTCTCTCTTTTCATTTCTCTCAGTTTGCATTGTATCTTCTCATTAGGTTCATCTATCGGTTTACTCCTATCGGGTTCCTCTTTAACATGACCGCGTTGCACTTTCAGTTTGAGTTGAAAACCTAAATTTCGGTGTAGTGTAACCGATGGTTTTAAACAACTTGTTTTCTGATTGCATAATAATGGAAAAACTTTATGTTTATCAATATTTTGTTCCTTTAGAAACATGTTTAGTGGATCTTGCTTTTCATTTTCCAATGTGTCGATGACATTTTTCTTTGTGGTTGAACGTGATGATGGTTCTGGGTGGTTACCTTTCCAGCACAGGAAATCATTTAGAGAATATTTTATGGTTATGAATGGATTTTTAAGGGGGGATTCTTTTATTTTTTAAGGATGGTGGGATTTTTAGTGAAATCAAATAAAGAGTGATAGTTCTACTAGTAATATTGATAATTCTACCAGATTGCTTCTAAAATTACAAAAGTGAAGAATTTAATTGAAAAACTATATGAAATAGATGATAGTACTCTATCAACAACTGAGGTCACAAATCAAAGGATCATGATAGTAAAGGTTGGATAATTCATATGATGTGGTGAGGTTGGTGCACATGCCAAGGAATGCCTCAGAAGGGTGAGTTTTTCTATTGCACAGAGGAAAATGTAGATTGATGCATTTATACAGGTTGACCTACCTTCACCCTTCATGACCAATGGATCACTGTTAAATGAGGATCAGGAGAAAAAATTAATAGATTAAAAATGGTAGGACCACTCTTATGAGAAGATCCTAGGGCTTGGTCCTAATTAAGTTGCTCAAGTCATAGCAATTATGGACCCCCTGGCTTACCTTTATTTCATCCTGGATGCAATAAGAGGAAGCTTAATTGGATTCATGTTCTGTGAAAATATTGCGCTTTATAATTCCTTCTGAGACTTTTAGCTTCCTCAATTTTCCAACTAACAAAGAATGGGCTACTTTGCAGTCTACTCTATCCATGCCAGAGTTTTGAGTTGGACCTTACAGACAAGTTTGTCAAGAGTTTCCAATTATATATATATATATATATATATATATATATATATATATATACAGACAACCCGATATTCAGGCAACATTCTCCCCATTGGTCTTTACCTTTTTGGATCAAAGAACCACACTGGCATGGGGTTATTCTTGTTTGGTTATAGGTTTTCCTTTCTGCGGGACACATGTTGTATCCACATAACTTTGAAGGTAATGGTCCAGGTTTTTTTGTTAGAGACCTTGTTGTTGCAACATGTTTCATGGGAAACATTCAAATATAATTTGTTATTGTCCATTAAATGATAAATGATTAGGCTCCAAAATATTTTTTCCTTTGGACATGTGTTTAGTGGATCTTTCTTGTCATTTTCCAGTTTGTAGACGATGGTTTTATTTGCAATCGAATGTGATGGCAATTTTGAGTGGTTGCCTTTCCATCACGTGAAATGATTTAGAGAATATTTTATGGTTACGATTGGATTTATTAGGGGGAAGTTTTTTCTTTTTCAAGGATGGTTTAATTTTTAATGAAATCAAATAAAGACTGATAATTCTACCAACAATACTATTTATTTTGACATTATTTTGAGATACTTGATGACTTTATTTATGTCACATTTATATTAATTGAAATTTGATTGTACTTGACCAAGCCTTTTGAGTTTTGAGTTAATATGGATATTTGAAATCTATGTCATTCTAATTAATAGTTGTAACCACCCCAATTTGGTCTACTCCAACCAGAGACCCTATTTTCCCTAAGTGTGTTCATACCCCAAATTATGTCAAGACAATTACTCAAATATTGGCATAATTCATTAAAATAAATTTAATCTTTCTTTGGAGCACCTAAAATGAACTTTGCATTGGCATTTAGCTTGAATTCTCTTTGAATATTCCATTCTAAGCTCGTATATGTCATTGATTTATGGATAATCTGAGGGCAATTATAGCATTTATCATACTCTTCTTAGATTGGAAGCAATATGTCAGTTTTGGTGATTTTTATGTGATTTTGATCTAATTTTTCATGTTTTGATCACTAATCTAATGACATATTGAAGTGTTGTGCTGCTTGCAGGTCCAATAAATACACACACATTTATGGCACCACCGTGGGGAAAATCCTCAAATTTATTCTCATTTCTAAGACATTTTTCACTCATTTGTGCTCTTTGTTTTCAGGTATAGAGTCACGTTTAGGGACCAAGGATCGCCTTTAGTTGCAAAGGCTTGCATCTGGGAAATAGCCTCACATCTAGGATTTAATGAATCACATGTTGTTAATCTTACATTGCATCTTGTAAAGGCTCACATTTGGTAACTTGTGAATTGCCTTTAGTTACAAAGGCTCGCATTTGGTATCCTTAATCGCATATTGCATTTCTTGTGTCACATTTGGTAAATGCCGTCACATTTGGTTAGTTGTTTTGAAATTGTTGGAATTTGATTACTAATCTGCTAACCTTGACTATTTTTGGATGTTGAGCAGCCTAACAATTTATTGCAGATTGTTGTCAAATACTTTTTTTATCAAAAAGTTGGAGGAAAACTACTAACTAGTGGTTTGCAGGTTGCCTAAAGCTATCAACCTAACTCTTTTTTGCAATTTTTCAAACTTAAAAACATTTTATTTCATTTACTAAATTGATTAGAGGATTATTCTCTTTTCCTTTATGGAAAATCAAAAACTCAAAAAACAACTTAGAATTTGATTAGAATTTGGAGTAATTGAGCATTCAAATTTGCTAAATTTGGAGTAATTAGCAATCAAATTTTATTAAACATTTTTTTGTCAAATTTCTTAAAATAGGCACTTAAATAATCATATTTAAACATAATTCTCAGTCCAACTAGAGGATTATGCTCTTTTCCCAAGTTGGAAGATCAGAAACTCATTATGGGGGATTAAGTCTTGAGTTATAAAATTTGAGGGAATGAACTTTCTTGATGTGCTTATAGGAGAAAACAACATGGATAGGAGAGTATGCTCTTCTTCTTATGAAGAATCAGAAATCTAAACTCCTAAGTTGCCAATTCTTTTACTTGCTTTCAAAACATTAGAGGGCCTATTGGTTAAGGAAAAAATCTCCTAGGAACAACCCAAGTGAGGATAGGTGAATGCCAGCCCTTCCATCTCACTATAATCAAAATGCTTCCTTGAAGGCCAAAGCCTTGGAAGACATAGTCAATTTTGTCCTTGGAATTTTGACATCATTCCTTGGACATGCTTAGGTGTGTGTGGAGCAAGCCGCTTGAATCTCCCTTGTGATACTACACACATTTGAGTACTCATAGGGCTATATGCCTTAATTTTTCCTTGTGAAATTCTATGGAGGACGATTGCGAATGGATGCCCATAAATAATCAACACTTGCAATAAAAAAAACCTGGTTTATCTCCAAAAGGGTGATAATATTTGTGCAAGGATAGTAATTTTCCCAAGATACTTGTCATTTCATACCCTCACTTTCATTTGGATTTGTCTAATACGACATCATGACTGGAGTCACTGTGTGCTTGGTGATGTTCATATTTTGATTAGCATGTGAGTGTGTACCCAAGTCTATGAGAAAATATTTTCATTCTATGCCTAGAATCTAGGGAATAGGGATGTGTTTGGTCACCTAATGAACATTGCTTGATGTGTCTTAAAATGCACTAAGACGATAAATTCCTCCAACAAGCAACAATTTTCAACTCAATGACTTACATGTTGTTCAAAAACACTCAATTTAGTGATTTCTGGCTCGCATGTGGGAAATAAGCTCACATTTAGTCTACATAAGCTCACATCCTATATATCAAAGCTCGCATCTAGCGAGTCACATTTAGGACATTGGGTACTTGCACATGTGTCAAAATCAGAAGCTCAATAGTTTTGGATAGCCTTTTGGCTCTTCAGTCTAGTCTTGTTGCTCTTGATGGTCTGCTTGTCACTATTTCACAACTTATTTAGAAGTCTACCTTGCATGTCCTTTTGGATTCTCATAATTGGTCCCAAAAAATGTGGTCTTTTCACTCAACAAAACCTCTTGATTCCCAACTCACTATCAGGGAATTCTAACCCTCTAATGCTGGATTCAATCACTCTAAACAAACACATACACTCTTTCACAACTTGGACACACCTATTAGGACAAATTAGAAATCCTATTGACATTATTGGAAAATTTTTGACAAAATTGAGACTCAAATTTCATGGTTAACACAAGACAAAAATAATACTTTACTGATGACTCAGAGAGAGCTCCTAGATTTCTCAAGTTTCAACAAGGAGAGACATCTTGCAATCCCCTATTTGATCAAGATTCACCTGAAATGGATGCACCTCATCATGAATGGAGTGCGTATTTTGAGGAATATAGCCAAGACCATGATGATAGAGAAAGTCAAGAAGAATGAAATCATGGTCGTCCTTTTTTTTTTATTTGGATAGTGTTGAGGAAATATCATAAGAGGAGTATAACAAACTCAAATAAAGTAGGAAATTCCAAAAGACCTTGGAAAAGATCATTGGTGAAGACAAAGAAAAATACTTCCTACACTTAGCTTCTCTTGGAGTCAAACTTCCCAAAGACTATGATATTGAGAGAGTGAAAGGAAAGGAAGTACAAAAACCTATTTCCATACTCACAAATCAATTATACCAAATGCAAATGGAACTTGCAACACTCAAGAAAGAAAAGACTAAACCAATGAAGAAATGCTCTTTGGAACACATGTCCATTTCCTTTTGACAAGAGTATCAACATGGTTCCATTTCCACCTAACATGGCACAAACCAAATACAAAACATACATGGGATAAACTAATCCACATGACCATGTTATAGAAGTTTGTACCCTAAGCATATAGTACATACATGAATCAACTTATTCAATGAGGCTATTTCTGGGAAGTCTAGGTGGAAATGCTATGGAATTGTTCTCAAAACTCACACAAAGTGTACAATCTTTTGAGGAGTTAATTCAATGATTTGTCCAGAATTAATCCTACAGCATACAACACAATGTAACCATGCTGGATATTTGCAACATGAAACAATGAACCGGTGAATCCTTTACACACTTTTTACAAAGTGTAAAGAAGAAAATGATGATAGTTGTGTTGATCTCCTAGATAGTATTTGCAAACAAGATGTTCATATGTAGAAGAGACCAATGCCATAATTTAATCCTTTACATTTAATTTGTATTGAAAGTATTTGAAGATTGTATTGAAATTAGGAATAGAGATTAACGGAGTAAAATACCAACCTTACATCATAGAAGATATGAAAATGTTGTTTTCTGAATCCTGTGTTGAGTTTCTGGAAAATACGAGAAAAGATCTGGAATAGAAATGCATAGACAAAAAAAACCCAAAAATATTTTTCCGTTCTGAGATAGTTCCAATTTGCACCCTCAAGCCAATGTCACCATTTGCCAGAATTTCTGATTGCACCCTAGGTCACAATTGACCTAAAAATTATCAGATCAAAATTATATTTTTGGATCCCAGAAGTTTGCTAAAAAGGGTATCTAGATCTGTACTCTATTTCACTATTCCCAAACCTGTAACTCCTGAAACAACACCTAATGAAGGCAAAAGAGAGTGTTTATATAGAGATCTCAATATAGACCTCCTAGGGCAATGCAAGGGACCCAAATTACAATTTCACCTTGAATTATGGTCCAATTACAATCACCAACCAAGGATGGGATGTATTAATCTGAATATCAGGGAAAACACTTCCACATCTGGACCCGGGGACCTATTTTAAGTTTTAGAACCCTGATAGGCTCCAAATTTGAAAGCAAAGACCATCACCTGACAGGGGTCAAGGTCAACCTCATCCTTTACCTTGGTCAAGGAAGACCTTGAACTTTACCTAGGTGAAGGTTGACCTAAACCTTGACCTAGGTCAAGGTCAACCTCAACCCTGACCTAGGTCAAGGTCGATCTTGACCCTAAACTAAGGTTTTAGGCTGGTCACCTTGGGAAATTTGTAGGATTCCTGGGTTAACCGGGGACCCAAGAAGGTGAGAAAACATATCAGGATGTTGGATAGAGGCATGAAGACCAAATATTAATTGTGATGAATATTTAGGAGAGCCAATACATAGGTTCTACCCAAAAAGGCGGAATCATAGAAAGGGAGATTAAGGAGGTCCTGTAGGAAACTAACCCTAATTTCACCTAGAAATGTAGAATCAAGTGTATGTGCATCATAAATGTAAATCTAATATGAAAATGTACTAAATGAGGGTGCTGAACGTACCAAAATGGAATTTCTTCCATTTTAAGACTATACATTTATCCCCCACTTTAGCTTAGGTATGACACTACGTGAATATGCAGGCTAAAGTAAGAAAAGATTATAAAGTAAAAAGGATATAGCCAAGTCCTTAATGTGGAGATTCTGCAAGAAATCGTTAGTATCCACAACCTACAACACAAGGTTAATGAAAATCCAAAGAGAACCTAAGCCTTACTAAGATTGTTTTGATAAATGTATAGAGCCCCTTATGCTCCCCTGTTTCGGCTTACTAATTCTAAAAGGTGAAACAGGGTGATAAAGTTAGATCTATAAATTGGATATGAAATTTGTTGAAAAATTCCTTTCCTAAACTATTTAGAAAGATTCAAGATATTCTTAAACCTATTTAGGAGGTTAGGTATCTAAATCACAATTCCAATGCCACTAACAGCACTGAAAACATAGCTACCAAACTCAAGCTATGATGAAACGAGTGAATTCTTATCTAAATGTATATAAGAGGAAATTTGAATTTGACCTAAGTAAATTCCAATGAAACCCTAAGAAAACCCTAAAAAAAACCTAATAAAACCCTAATTTGAAGATATAAATAAGATGGAGAGAACTTATTTTCTCATTCTTACCATTTGCAGAGCTTGGAATTGAGGAACAAGATGCCAAAGAGAGAGTAACTTTGAGCAAGTCATGTGGAGGTCTTGAGAGAGTGTCTGGCTAGTGGACAACCACTGCCTAAGCTAGGTGCATTTTTTTTGGTGTTATAATTGATAAATTCCTATTTTTATATGGAAGGTTGACCCTGACCCAAAAAGGTCGACCCTGACCCATTTTTGTTGACCCTGATTTTGGCAGGTAAACTATAACTGGGAAGGTCCAGTCCTTTCTGGGGATAATGTCGACCCTAACCCAATAAGGTTGACCCTGACCAAGAAAGGTTTACCTTGACCCAAAAAAGGTTGACCCTGGCCCAAAAAGGTTGAACCTGACCAGGTCAAGTGATAATTTCAGTTACTTGATGATAGATGACTAATATGATGTTTGTTTGTGTTATAGGATCTAGTCCGTCTCCGAGAGCATCCCTTTGGTGGGGTTCTATTAGCTATCAAAGAGAACCTATCCGAGCTACAATATGAGGATATACATTTACTAAAAGATGTGGGATTGTACTGGGTAGCAATCCTACCACAGATGAGGTTCCATCGGTCCATGATATCAGCCATAATAGAGAGATGGGATGAGGACACTTGTTCCTTTCATCTTCCATCAGGAGAGATCATGATCACATTGGAGGATGTGTACATGATCCTATGACTTCCCGTCTAAGGTGAGCCTATTAGACCAAGAGTACAGTAGGGTCCACCCAGGTGTTTGCAGATGGAGAGCATTGTTTGGGATGGGTACCACAGATGAGGACCCAGTCAGATCAGATTACCTTATCATCCATACTAGCAGGTCTGACACCTTTGGTACAAAAAGTAGTGCTATGTATACTCTCATTGGTTGTGATACCCAGCATGAAGGGTACAATTTTATTAGCACCATTTACCGATCTCATGCACAAGATGGAGGGTGACAAAGTTTTTTTCTCATGGGGGCACAACATGTTAGCCCATCTTTACCATGAGTTGAGTCAGCTAGTGAGATTTGAGCGAGAGAGTCTTACGGTATGCACCTTGTTACAAGTTTGGATGTTTGAGAATTATGCATGTACTCGAACACAAGGTGTTCCAGTGATAGTATATGCAAGCACACCAATAGCCTTTGCTTATCTGCTAGGAGATATATGGTAGTACAGAGATATCCTCTTTTAGAGGGTATGCTTTGACCATATACTAGGGGTGGATGTGATATGGAGACCATACTATCAGATGATAGGATGGCCAGATACTTGACACTAGTTGAGACACTCCCAGCAGTGCAAGCTACTAGAGGTTCCAACTAGTCATGCAGTAATGCCATATTATTATGATAGAGTTATGAGGCAATTTGGTTTGACACAGGGAGTCTCTCAGATAGTACCTAAATACAGGTATCAGATGAGATATTACTAGAGACCCGGTGCCATACGCAGACCTATTGTAGTAGATATTTTTGATAGTGATATAGATGAGACAAAGATATAGAGGTGGACCCTACTGTATCTCATCTAGGGGTGAGCAAAGAGTATATCAGATACTGGAGTCTATAGGGGACCCATCCCATCTTCACTGATGACTACCCTACAGGTGATCCAGGTCTTTTAGATAGGATGCACTGAGGTGGTGATATGCCAAAGGAGGAGGAGGAGGATCATAAAGATGAGGAGGAGCCCTTTCCCAAGGTAGATCCCATGGAGGAGGAGAGAGAAGATGAGGGAGAACATGATACAGTGTATGAGAGAGCTGAGGATATGCCCCCAGGTGGTAGTACTGGTGTGGATGATCAGGTGATCCATGACATTCCATTGAGATCATGCCGACCTCCCCACATACACACACAACCACCTAGACATAGCGAGCGAGGAGAGGGTAGTCACTCCATGCCCCCACCATCTAGATCTTTTGATGATACCCAGGAGGGAGATCCAGGGATGATTTATGTATTTAATACAAATATTTTAAGTAAAAGTTTTGTTAAAAGAAGTACTAAAAGATAGATATGTTTGAATTCTGTATCTAGCATAGCAGAGTGGAGGAGCTTTGTATCTGAGGTTCTGAAGGATACATGTTTATCCTACTAACTACCAGCTAGCGAGTGAGAGTCCCTTATTGGATAGAGATATCTTGGCTGACATAATGATATTTTTGCATGCATCCACTAAGAGTTGAGGTTGTGCAAAGAAAGGGAAGAGAGATTGATGGCTGACCTACAGAGAGCTCAGGAGCACAACCATGATATGAGCATATCAAGGAGTCACACACGAACTACCATATCGAGATCTTCTGCATCACACGACAGGGAAGAAAGAGCTAGGAGCCACTGACCCTCAGAGCATAGAGATAGAGATTGATAGCCATGGCATATGTGCCACATATGTAGCAAACTCTTGGATATTTATATATGAAATTTTTGCTTGTCCAGTTAGTTCTATGATTGATTACTTGTTCTTTTCATCAATACACAAAAACTTAACATAAAGAAAGAAATGAAATTGATGTATGAATGCATTCAAATTATATGACCTACAAAATAGACATAACCATTCTATAGGGAATACATAAATACATAAATAAAAGTTGATGTATTAGGGATAATAACATTTGCGATGCATAATATTAATAGGTTCCTTAAGGGGAACACCATTCATATTAGAAATCTTATAAGCGCTTGAAGTAAAATCCTCAATAACCACAAAAGGTCCAAGCTAATTAGGGATAAATTTCCCTTTTTCACCAGGTAAAGCATTTACATTCTTTTGATTCTCATATAAGACTAAATCACCTACCAAAAATGACCACTCAATCACTTTATGATTGTACTATTTTTGAAGTAACTTATGATAAGCCTTAATATGTTCCAAAGAATTTATCTGTTGTTCATCCAACATCTCTAATTCTTGTAATCGTTGTTCTTAGAAGGTATCTTTATCAATTATCCCATGGAATGAAACATGTAAAGAAGGTATTTCTAATTCTAATGGCATAATAGCATTAGTACCATAAACAACATTATAAGAAGTACCCGTGGTAGTGCGAACACTAGTCCTACAAGCCCATAAAGCATAAGTAAGTTGAGTATGACAATCTTTCTCATGCTTATTAAGTGTTTTCCTTAGGATTTGTTCGATAAATTTGTTTGATGCTTCCACTTGACCATTAGATTAAGGATAGTAGGGAGTAGAAAATCTATGTTGAATACGATATTTCTCCAATAATTTCATGACTTCTTTATTTTTAAAGGAAGTACCATTATCCAAAAGTATCGTTGAAGGAATACCAAATCGTGCTATAATATGATTAAGAATAAAATCACAAATAACATCCACAGTAGTAGAGCGATGAGGAATAGCCTCTACCCACTTTGTAAAGTAATCTATAGCTGTAAGAATGAATGTATGTCCTTGAGAAGAAGCTGGTGAAATTTTTCCAATAAGATCAAATCGCCAAATGCTAAAAGGCCATGGAGCAACTTGATTATGAAGCTCACGAGTAGGAGCATGAATTAAATTACCATGTTGCTGACACTGAGGAAACTTCTTAACAAATATAAAGGAATCTTGTTCCATTATTTGCCAATAATATCCCATTCTAAGAAGTTTATTAACTAAAGATTTCCCACCAAAATGTCCTCCACAAGAACCAAAATGAGCTTCTGCTAAAGCTATCAGGACTTTGGTTCTGCCGAGACATCTTAATAACAAACCATTATAAGAACATTTGTAAAGAGTATCCCCCGAAATGATATATCATGCGGCAAGCTTCCTAATATGATTACGCATGTTCCTTATTGTCAATTCAGGGAATGTATTGTGTTTCAAAAAGTGAAAGATATGCGAATACCATACATCCAAATGCAAGTTACAACAATCAACATTAACCTTATTAGAAATTGCAGGTTGTTTAAGAGTATGTATAGTAAATTGAAATTCTTCAGCATTATTGTCTAGACACACCAAGGAAGCTGCACTTTCCATAGCATCTGCATGTCGATTATCTTTCCTAGGTAGAGTCTGAATTGTATAAGAAGAAAATTGTGAAAGGATATCAAGAGCCAATTCTTTATATTGTGATATTTTATCATTCTTAGTCTGATAATCCCCTTTGATTTGTTCAAAAATCAATTGCGAATCCCCATATATTTCCATTTTTTTAATATTAAGGGATGAAGCTACCCGTAAGCCAGTTATAAGGGATTCATATTCTGCAATATTATTAGTACAAGGAAAGGTCAATTTATATGAAATAGGGATTGGTTTCTTTGTAGGAGCGACCAAGATGATGCCCACACAAGAACCTGTCTTACATCTAGAACCATAAAAATATAATTCCCAAACATCTTCTTGTTTAATAGCTAAAATATTCTCATCGGGAAATTCTATTAAGGCAACGTTCATATGAGAATGAGGACAAGGAGCTTTAGCTAGATAATCAGTTAAAGCTTGTCCTTTAATAGACTTTTGAAGAATGAAATTAAGATCGAATTCAGTAAGTAACATCACATATTTAGCCAAACAACCAGAGAGATCAGTTTTTGAGAAAAGGTGTTTGAGAGGATCACATTTTACAATTACATTAATCTCAACATTCAATAGATAATGCTTGAGTTTTTGACAAGCATAAACTAAAGCCAAGAATTGTCTTTCTAAATTGGTATATCTTGTTTCGTATTCAAGTAAAGTCTGACTAATGTAATATACCAATCTTTCCTTACCTTCACTATCATGTTGAGCTAATAATGCACTCACAACATGGGAAGTGGCAGAGGTATATAGATAGAAGGGTTTATTGAATTGAGAAGGTTGCAAAATAGGAGGATTAGCTAAATAATCCTTAAATTGCTCAAAGGATTGTTTACATTCCTGATTACAGGTAAAATTGGTATCTTTTCTAAGCAAGGAAGTGAAAGGAATAGTTCTATCATCTAAGTTATAAACAAAGCGACGGATAGATTGAATTTTTCCTTGTAAACTACGTAATTGAGAAATATTCTTAGGAGGAGGCATGTTAATGATAGCATCAATCTTTTCAGTTTCCACTTCTATGCCTCACTTAGAGATTATAAATCATAATAATTTACCAGAATCAACTCCAAAAGCACATTTCTTAGGATTTAATCTCATATTATAACTCCTAATCCTTTCAAATATTTATATTAAAATGAACACATGATCCTTTCTTTGTATAGATTTTGCCAAGATGTCATCTACATAATCTTCTAGAATCTTATGGATGTAATCATGGAAAATCAAGGTCATAACATGTTGATAGGTTGCTCCCGCATTTCTTAATCCAAAAGGCATCATGACCCAATAGAATGTTCCCCAAGGTTTGATAAATGTGGTTTTAAGTTGATCCTCAATAGGAATAAATATTTGATTATAACCTGAAAACCCATCCATAAAAGATAATAAAGCATGACCCACTGTCAAACATTAGTGCACATTCTTATCTTATTCCACCTTTAGAAACAACCACAATATTGGATATCCATTCAGAGTAATCAATAGAGTGGATGAACCCAGCACCTAATAAATTTTCAATTTCAGTTTTAACTAACAAAGCAATGCCCAGATTCATCTTTTGGATTTTTTGTTTCACAGGTTTAACATTAGGTTTAAGAACAATATTGTGAGTCACAATCTTAGGATCTATGCCCAACATATCCAAATATTTCCAAGCAAATATATCCTTATATTCAAGCAACGGGGAACTAATTGATCATGTTCATCTTGGTTCGAACATTTTCCCACTTTGATTGTTTTTTCAGAGTCATTCTCATCCATTTGAACTTCCGTCGTCTATATTATTAATAAATTACTTTGTATGGGAGAATCCATTAGCAAAGGAGAAATATTTTGTTCATCACGTTCTCCAAAATAGGCTTCATTATTCAAACAATAAGGATTTATTATTTTATGATGAAATGTAGGTAAATCTTGATAAGCTCCTAAAAAATCAGCCAAGGCTTCGTCCTCAGGAAAAATATCCAAACTAGGTTTTTGATCCATGTCAAGGAGAAGTGGATTAACCAATTTTAAGTGTCCACTATAGATATGATTAATGTTAAGAGGAAAATTCGATGGTTATTTATAAGGATTGAATCCTAGCCCATAAGTATAATCATAAACTTCATTGTCCAAGGGCACTTGTATACCTTGCTCATATTATCCACATCCTTTCCCATTGAATCCCAATTTCCTAAGTAAATGATAACCAGATCCATATCTATCAGTCATATCAGATTGAGTTAAAGGAGTGGTATATGTCACAATATCATAACAATCTGGTTTTATTTTCTCAATTATTTCTTCAAGGGAAGCAGCAACAAAGTTACTTTTTAATTCCCCAAAAAGTGGGGAAGGAATAAAGACTTCTTTTTCAAACCCATTTTGTTCCATCATGAACTCTAAATCAGCAAACTTTGTATTCTCCTATAAAAGAAGGATTAAAATCCAATGTTCCCCAATCATCTTCGGTTAAAGAAGAGGATGGAACTTCAACTTATTTAATTTCAAGAGGTTTCTCAAGTTCCTTAGTTGGTTGTATGGGTTCAGAGATCTTAGCATATTCTGCATTCAAGTAAGGGTTTGGCGCATCATCCGCATGTAATGTATACATCAGATTATTATAAATGAACCTAACAATATGATGTAAAGTAAAAGGAATCACATGCATAGTATGTAACCAAGGTCTTCCTAAAAAAATTTTATAATTGAGAGGTCCAAGAATAACATGAATAGGTGTGTGAAGAAGGACTGGACCAACTTTGATAGGTAGCATAATAATACCCAAAGTTTTCTTTGCACTGTTATCAAATCCATGAATAGGGATATTATCTGGTTGAATAGTTGTAAGATTGGCTTTAATATCCTTGAGGATATCCATGCTACAAACATTAATCCTGGATCCATTTTCAATTAATGTTCTACAAATGATACTCTGATTAATAGAAACAACAACCATAAGAGCATCATATTGATTCTACACCTCAACAAAAGGTAAATCATCATTAGTGAATACAATAGGAGGTACAAAAGGCATAGTATGCATGCATTACAAGAATGAATTAATGTTCTCTTGATTAGGAGGCTTAGCTAGAAGAGTAGATTAAGCTTTTTGTAATGCCTCACGATAGGTAGGAGAAGTTTGAAGCAATTCCCATAAAGAAATCTTCGCTGGAGTAGTGTGTAATTGCTCAACTAAGTCATATTCCTTAAAGGAAGAAGGTAACCTAGGTGCTTGAGGAAGCACGGGTTGAGAAGGAGGTAAAGAGGCTGGAACAGTAGGTTGAGGATTATTTTGTGTATGATAAGTATGTGAAACGAAATCCATGTTATCAGAGAAATCCAAAGGGTCTTTAGGTTTACCCATAATAGTCATTCAAGGACATCCTTTTACCATCATCAAAGGTTTAGGGAATAACATTCTAGGTGCCTCAATGTTGCAAATAGGGGAGTATGAAGGTAACCATGCACATCTCCTATGGTAGAGGTCAATTGGAGAAGTTGTGGGGGAGGATGAAATAGGAATAGGATCCATGGAGATCTCATTTGAACCATTTTCATTCTCACTTCCATGTACCTCATTAAGGGATCTATTCTCTTGTATAATAAAATCTTCATCAAAGTATTCAAAAGAGGAGTCATACATATTGAACACACAATAAAATAACAAGCATGTAAATTTTTTTGTGTTTTTAAAGAAATTTTATATATTTTTATGTATTTTTGGAATATAAATTCAAGAGCATAAAACAAAACCTACTTCTAAATACATGCAAGATCTTAATATGAAATGTAAATCTAACACCAAAGAGAAAGATTTGTCTATAGTGGGTTCACCAAAATGTAAAGAAGAAAAATGATGATAGTTGTGTTGATCTCCTAGATAGTATTTGCAAACTAGATGTTCATATGTAGAAGAGACCAATGCCATAATTTAATCCTTTACATTTAATTTGTATTGAAAGTATTTGAAGATTGTATTGAAATTAGGAATAAAGATTAACGGAGTAAAATGCCAACCTTACATCATAGCAGATATGAAAATGTCATTTTCTGAAGCCTGTGTTGAGTTTCTGGAAAATCCAAGACCAGATCTAGAATAGAAATGCAAAGACAAACAAAATCGAGAAATCTTTTTCCATTCTGAGATAGTTCCAATTTGCACCCTCAACTCAATATCACCATTTGCCAGAATTTCTAATTGTGCCCTACGTCACAATTGACCTAAAAAGTCTCAGATCAAAATTCTATTTTCAGATCCCAAAAGTTTTATGAAAAGAGTATTCGAATTTGTACTCTAATTCACTGTTCCCGAACCTATAACTCCCAAAACAACACCTGCAAATATCTGAAAAAGAGGGGTTTTTGGGTGGCTATATAGGGTTTTCCCTTAGTTAAACCCCCATTTTGGTGATCTCCACCTCCACGAATAACCAAATATAGTAAAATGTATATGTGTGTGTTTCTTTTGGGAAAAGCTTTGAATGTGTAATGTCAAGATCTAATCATCTAGATTAAGAACCCTGACATGAATTGTAAATGAGAAAGAAATACATAGATTTGAATTTGATAAAGAAAGAATACCAAGCCCCCAAGGATAAAGTACTCCTACCAAACTCACAATTCATAATTTCTACCCCATGATAATGTCCTTTTAATTCTTGAAGATTGAAAATGGTGGATCCAAGAAGAAGCAAAGAAGGAAGATGTCTCTCTTTCTCCAAAGAAGATCCACAATGGATTATCTAAAAATGTACTTGAATGTCTTAATGCATCATCATGTCTTGTCCTTATATATCATCCTCTTTCTTCCTTGCTTCATCATCATTTCAAAATCATAATTGCATCCTATCATCTTATGATTCTTTTTCATGTCCAAATGAAGGCAAACAAGAGTGTTTATATAGAGATCTCAATATAGACCACCTAGGGCAATGCAAGGGACCCAAATTACAATTTCACCTTGAATTACGGTCCAATTAAAATCACCAACCAAGGAGGGGATGTATTAATCTGAATATCAGGGAAAACACTTTCACATCCGGACCTTGGGTCCTATTTTAAGTTTTAGAACCACGATAGGCTCCAAATTTGAAAGTGGGGACCATCACCTGACAGGGGTCAAGGTCAACCTCATCCTTGACCTAGGTCAAGGAAGACCTATACCTTGACCTATTTCAAGGTCTACCTCATCCCTGACCTAGCTCAGGGTCGACCTCTACCCTAAACTGAGGTTTCAAGCTGGTCACCTTGGGAAATCTGTAGGATTCCTGGGTCAATCGGGAACCCAGGAAGGTGAGAAAACATATCAGGATGTTGGATAGAGGCACAGAGGCCCAAGAGTAAGTGTGATGAATATTTAGGAGATCCAATACATAGGTTCTGCCCAAAATGATTGAATCATAGAAAGGGAGATTAAGGAGGTCCTGTAGGACACTAACCCTAGTTTCACCTAGAAATATAGAATCAAGTGTATGTGCATCCTAAATGTAAATCTAATATGAAAATGTACTAAATGAGGGTGCTAAACCTACAAAAATGGAAGTTCTTCCATTTTAATACTATACATTTAGCCCCCACTTTAGCTTAGGTATGACACTACGTGAATATGCAAGCTAAAGAAAGAAAACATTATAAAGTAAAAAGGATATAGCCAAGTCCTCAATGTGGAGATTCTGCAAGAAACCCTTAGTATCCGCAACATGAAACACAAGGTTAATGCAAATTGAAAGATCACCTAAGCCTTACTAAGATGTTTTTGAGAAATTTATAGAGCCCCTTATGCCCCCCTATTTTGGCTTACTAATTCTGAAAGGTGAAATAGGGTGATAAAGTTAGATCTATACATTGGATATGCAATTTGTTGAAAAAGTCCTTTCCTAAAATATTTATAAATATTCACAATCTTACTAAACCTATTTAGGAGGTTAGGTATCTAAATCATGATTCCAACACCACTAATGGAACTTAATACAAAGTTACCAAACTCAAGTTATTATGAAAAGAGTGAATGCTTATCTAAATGCATATAAGAGGAAAGTCAAATTTGACCTAAGTAAATTCCAATGAAACCCTAAGAAAACCATAAGGAAACCCTAATAAAACCCTAATTTGAAGCTATAAATAATATGGAGAGCACTTACCTTCTCATTCTTACCATTTGTAGAGCTTGGAATTGAGGAACAAGATGCCAAAGAGAGAGGAACTTCGAGCAAGTAGCGTGGAGGTCCTGAGAGAGTGTCTGGCCAGCGCACAACCACTGCCTGAGGTAGGTGACTTTTTTTTGGTGTTTTAATTGATAAATTACTATTTTTATAGGGAAGGTCGACCCTGACCCAAAAAGGTTGACCCTGACCCAGTTTTGTCGACCCTGATTTTGGCAGGTAAACCATAACTGGGAAGGTCCAGTCCTTTCTGGGGATAATGTTGACCCTAACCCAATAAGGTCAACCTTGACCCAAAAAGGTTGACCTTGACCCAAAAAAGGTCAACCTTGACCAAAAGGTTGACCTTGACTAGGTCAAGTGAGAATTTTAGTTACTTGATGATAAATGACTGATATGATGTTTGTTTGTGCTACAGGATCTGGTCTGTCTCCAAGAGAATCCCTTTGGTGGGGTTCTATTAGATGTCAAAGAGAACCTATCCAAGCTATAGTATGAGGATATACAGTTACTAAAAGATGTGGGATTGTACTGGGTAGAAATCCTACCACAGATGAGGTTCCATCGGTCCATGATATCGACCATGATAGAGAGATGGGATGACGACACTTGTTCCTTTCATCTTCCATCAGGAGAGATCATGATCATATTAGAGGATGTGTATATGATCCTATGTCTTCTAGTATAAGGTGAGCCTATTAGACCGATAGTATAGCAGGGTCCACCCGAGGTTTTTTTAGATGGAGTATTGTTTGGGATGGGTACCATAGATGAGGACCCAGTTAGATCAAATCACCTTATTATTCATACTAGTAGGTCAAATACCTTTGGTACAAAAAGTAATGCTATGTATACTCTCATTGGTTGTGATACCCAACAAGAAGGGTACAGCTTTCTTAGCACCATTTACCAATCTCATGCACAGGATGGAGGGTGACAGAGTTGTTCTCTCATGGGGACACAACATGTTAGCCCATCTTTACCATGAGTTGAGTCGGCTAGTGAGATTTAAGCGGGAGAGTCTTACGGTATGCACCTTATTATAGGTTTGGATGTTTGAGAATTACACATGTACTTGACCATGGGATTTTCCAGTGATAGCAGATTCAAGAACATCGAGAGCCTTTGCTTATCTACTAGGAGATGTCTAGCAGTATAGAGATATCCTCTTTTGGAGGGTACACTTTGACCGTATACTAGGGGTGGATGTGATACAGAGACCATACTATCGGATGACAAGATGGCTAGATACTTGACACTAGTTGAGACACTCCCAGCATTGCAAGCTTATAGAGGGTCCAACTAGTCATGTAGTAATGCCATATTATTATGATAGAGTTATGAGGCAGTTTGGTTTGACACAGGGAGTCCCTCGGATAGTACCTTGGTAGGGGTATCTGATGAGATATTACCAGAGACTTGGGCCATATGTAGACCTATAGTAGAAGATATTGTTGATAGTGATATAGATGAGATAGAGGATATAGAGGTCAAAATTTAATGTAATGCATGGTGGGAAATTTAGGTCAAAATTCAGGGTCAAATGTACTAGTGTTTATCTCATCCAGGGGTGAGCAGAGAGTATATCAAATACTGGAGTCTACAGGGGACCCATCCCATCTTCTCTAATGACTACCCTACAGGTGATCTAGGTCTTTCAGAGAGGATGCACCGAGGTGGTGATACACCAGAGGAGGAGGAGGAGGATCATAGAAATGAGGAGGAGCCCTTTCCTGAGGTAGATCCCATAGAGGAGGAGAGAGAAGAGGAGAGAGAAAATGAGGGAGCACATGAGACAACATATGAGAGAGCAGAGGATATGCCCCTAGGTGGTAGTACTGGTGTGGATGATTAGGTGACCCATGCCATTCCATTGAGATCACGCCAACCTCCTCGCGCACACATAGAGGTACCACCACCTAGACACAATGAGGGAGGAGAGGGTAGTCACTCCATGCCCCCACCATCTAGATCTCTTGATGATACCCAGAAGAGAGATCCAGGTATGATTTATGTATTTGATAAAAATATTTTAAGTAAATTTTTTTTTAAAAGAAGTACTAAAAGATAGATATGTTTGAATTCTGTAGCTAGCATAGCAGAGTGGAGGAGCTTTATATCTGAGGTTCTGAAGGATACATGTTTATCCTACCGATTACCAGCTAGCGAGAAATAGTCCCTTATTGGACAGAGATATCTCATCTGACATGTTGATATTTTTTCATGCATCCACCGAGCGTTGAGGTTGTGCAAAGAAAAGGAAGAGAGATTGATGGCTGACCTACAAAGAGCTTAGGAGCACAACCATGAGATTAGCATATCGAGTAGTCACACACGGACTACCGTATCAAGATCTTCTGCATCACACCACAGGGAAGAAAGAGTTGGGAGCCATTGACCCTCAGAGCATAGAGATAGAGATTGATAGCCATGGCATATGTGCCATATATGTACCAAACTCTTGGATATTTATATATGAAAATTTTGCTTGTCTAGTTAGTTCTATGATTGATTACTTATTCTTTTTATCAATACACAAAAACTTAACATAAAGAAAGAAATGAAATTAATGTATGAATGCATTCAAATCATATGACCTACAAAATAGACATAACCATTCTATAGGGAATACATAAATACATAAATAAAAGTTGTTGTATTAGGGATAATAACGTTTGAAATGCATAATATTAATAGGTTCCTTAAGGGGAACACCATTTGTATCAGCAATCTTATAAGCACCTCAAGTAAAATCCTCAATAACCACAAAAGGCCCAAGCCAATTAGGGCTAAATTTCCCTTTTTCACCAGGTAAAGTATTTAAATTCCTTTTATTTTCATATAAGACTAAATCACCTACCAAAAATAACCGCTCAATCACTTTATGATTGTACTATTTTTGAAGTGACTTATGATAAGCCTTAATATGTTCCAAATTATTTATCCGTTGTTCATCCAACATCTCTAATTCTTGTAATTGTTTTTCCCGTAAGGTATCTTTATCAATTATCCCATGGAATGAAACACATAAAGAAGGTATTTCTAATTCTAATGGCATAATAGCATTAGTACCATAAACAAGATTATAAGGAGAAGTACATGTGGCAGTGCAGACACTATTCCTATAAGCCCATAAAGCATAAGTAAGTTGAGTATGCCAATCTTTCACATGCTTATTAACTTTTTTCCTTAGGATTTGTTTGATAAATTTGTTTGATGCTTCCACTTGACAATTAGATTGAGGATAGTAGGGAGTAGAAAATCTATATTGAATATGATATTTCTCCAAGAATTTCATGACTTATTTATTTTTAAAGGAAGTACCATTATCAAAAACTATCATTGAAGGAATACCAAATTGTTCTATAATATGATTAAGAATAAAATCACAAATAACATCCATAGTAGTAGAGCGGAGAGGAATATCCTCTACCCACTTTCTAAAGTAATCTATAGCTGTGAGAATGAATGTATGTCCTTGAGAAGAAGCTGGTGAAATTTTTCCAATAAGATCAAATCCCCAAATGCTAAAAGGCCATGGAGAAACTTGATAATGAAGCTCGCAAGCAAGAGCATGAATTAAATTACCATGTTTCTAACACTGAGGACACTTCTTAACAAATGTAAAGGAATCATGTTCCATTGTTTTCCAATAATATCCCATTCTAAGAAGTTTATTAACTAAAGATTTCCCACCAAAATGTCCTCCACAAGAACTAGAATGAACTTCTGCTAAAGCTATCGGGACTTCGGTTCTACCAAGACATCTTAATAATAAACCATTATAAGAACATTTGTAAAGAGTATCGCCCAAAATGATATATCATGCAGCAAGCTTCCTAATACGGTTACGCATGTTCCTTGTTTCTGATTCAGGGAATGTATTATCTTTCAAAAAGTGAAATATATGCAAATACCATTCATCCAAATGCAAGTTACAACAATTAGCATTAACCTTATTAGAAATTGTAGGTTGTTTAAGAGTATGTATAGTAAATTGAAATTATTCGGCATTATTCTCCAGACACACCAAGGAAGCTACACTTGCCATAGCATCTGCATGTCGATTATCTTTCCTAGGTAGAGTCTGAATTGTATAAGAAGAAAATTGTGAAAGGATATCAAGAGCCAATTCTTTATATTGTGACATTTTATCATTCTTAGTATGATAACCCACTTTGATTTGTTCAACAATCAATTGCAAATACCCATATATTTCCAAGTTTTTAATATTAAGGGATGAAGTTGCCCGTAAGCTAGCTATAAGGACTTCATATTCTGCAATATTATTAGTACAAGGAAAGGTCAATTTATATGACATAGGGATTGGTTTCTTTTTAGGAGGGACCAAGATGATGCCCACACTAGAACCTATCTTACATCTAGAACCATCAAAATATAATTTCCAAACATCTATAAATTGGGTCTTTCAGAACAAACAATTGATTCAATAAGTAAGATAACCATTAAGGCTTATGATGAAGAAGAAATGTTATCCAAAGAGCTCATTATTTTACCAATAAGAATAGGAAAAATTGAACACAATGTTATTTTTCAAGTTATTGATCTACCATTTTCCCATAACATATTATTAGGAAGGACTTGGATACATGAAATGCAAGCAGTGCCATCTACTTACCACCAATGCATTAAATTTCCATACAATATGGTGGAAGTGACAATTCCTGTAGATTCAAGCTACACTTGCAACAATGTTAAAGAAGATAGTATGGTACCTTAGAATAAGGAAGTCCCAAAAGAATTCACACCTGAAACCTCCAAATATATGGTGATGAGAAGCTTTGGAAAGACACTAAAACTTGAAGAAACTAGCATGGGGGAATACAAACTAGACATGACGACATCATTGGCCAACATTCCCGTGTCTCCAAGATATTATGGGAAACCCTCCCCATCTTTCACACCTACTTCATCAAAAGAAAAATATATTCACAAACCAATTGGTATGGTTAGAGCCTCTACTTCTCAAGAGGATGAAAAAGAAGATAAAGCAGTTTTGGCTTGGCTCTATAAAGAGATGCAGAGAGAAAATGAAGAAAAACATGTTGAGATATTTCCCAAAAAGTATGGCAAAGGTTATGGCCTTCTTAAAAAAATGGTATATAAAGGGAAGGGACCTTTAGGAGATAAAGGAAAAGGACTCATTGAGAAAATACACATGGAATTTAGAGGCACCAAAGACAAAATAGGGTTAGATTTCAATAACAATTCAGAACACGCTACCTCTAGAGATGGTCCAATATTTGACAAAGGAAGTGATGATGAAGAAGAGTAAATAGAACTTGTACCTTGGACATATGAAATATTACTACACATTGGTATGAAAGATCCTGAATATCAAGGATAAAGATATGTACCTACGTTTGTAGCACAACTAGAGAATCATGCTCCTTTTTTGTCACAAAATGATGTCCAAGAAGTAGAGGAAGAAGAAGAAGACTCTCCAAAATTCTAATAGCTAGAAGAAACTCCTAAAGAAATACACCAAAAACAAGATGTACATCCTAACTGGGGGAAATTGGTGAAAATTTCACATATCCTAGATTTACCACACTTTGATCCATAAATGGATAATAGGGTACATCAGGTAACTATTGTTGAGTTTTTAAATAGATCTGATGACAAAATCACAGAATCACATGGTTATGAATGGGATCACATGTCTGATGCTAACATGGATATTGAGGTAGATATAATTAATAAATTTTCACCTCTATTGGGGAGAGGAGAAAGTTATAACACTTCTCATAACAATACTGGTGTCACAGAATCAAATGAGGTGGAAATGCCTAGGATTATTGATGAAGACATTGGTGTCTTACTAGGTCTAGAAGAACATCAAAGGATACAAGATATGAGTTTCAATATGATAAGAGAAGAAAGAGAAATCTCAATTGATGAGTCGCTAGAGGTAGGTCTTCATATTACTAACAATGACCCTAATAATGATGATTTGACTCTTAATGATCTAAACGTTATAGAATCTGACTTAACGGAACATGTCTTGTCAGTTAATAGTCTTGACACTGAAGTGATGTTGTCCATACAAGACTCTAAATAATTATCGTTGGTAAACCCTGACCCTACTCATTGGACCAATTCTGACCCTACTCCTATCATGAACTTTCCCAATGACTATACTTTGGCTTGTTATCTAAATGCTTTTGAACCCTATCCTTCTTCCACCAATGCAAGGAGCGTGAACCTGACAGAGGAGGATTTCAAGTTTCTTAGTCATAAATTGGAAAAAAACAAAAACAAAGAACTGATGCTGAAAAAAATGTTGTGGAAGTATTAGATTATAAAATAGTAAAAATAAAAGACGTATGTGATGGTTAATTTTGGAATAGTAGAAGCTCCTCAATTTGTTCACCTAGCGCAATCATTATCAGAAGAAGAAAAGATACAGTTTACTAAATTCCTCAAAGAGAAGAATATTAACTTTGCATGGTCTTATACTGATATACCTGAACTCGATCCTGAGTTAATAATGCACCACTTATCTATAGCTCCTAGAATTAAACTCATCAAATAAAAACTAAGAAATATGCACCCACATGTGGCATTATTGGTCAAAGTAGAGATAGAAAAAATCTTAAAGGTTGGATTAATAAGTGTCATTACTTATGCAAGATGGATTTCTAATGTGGTACCAATTTCTAAAATAGATAAGTCTATCAGAATTTGCACATACTTTTGGGACTTAAACAAAGCTTGTCCTAAAGATGATTTCCCATTGCCAAATATTGATATGATTATAGATCTCATAGTGGGATATCAGATGTATTCTCTCATGGATGAATTCTATGGTTATAACCAAATAAAGATTTCTCTTTAGGACCAGGAAAAGATAGCATTTACATGCACATGGGGAACATTTTGTTAGAACGTCATGCCATTTGGGCTAAAAAATGTTGGAGCTATGTATCAACGAGCTATGAAAACACTTTTCCATGACATGATACACAAAAACATGGAGGACTATGTGGACGATACATTACCCAAGTCAAAAATTAGAACAAATCACATTGAAAACTTGAGAAAGATATTAGATCGAATGGAGCAATTTCAACTAAGACTCAATCCAAAGAAATGTGCATTTGGAGTCCAATCAGGAAAACTCTTAGGGTTTATTGTATCAGCTAAAGGAATTAAGGTGGACCCTAGAAAGGTAAAAGCTATAATGTAAATTTCACCTCTGTGCAATATCAGTCAAATGAGGATGCTTCAAGGAAGACTTCAGTCCATCAGAAAATTCACGTCCCAACTAGTAGATAAAGCACAACCTTTCACAAAATTGCTACATAAAGGTGTTACTTTCAAATGGGATGAGCATTGTGAAAATAATTTCAAAGAATTAAAATATTTACTGGCTAATCCTCCTATTCTCAGGGTGCCTATTCATGGAAAACTATTACTACTCTATATCTCAGTTATGGCTACATCGCTTGGATTATTGCTAGCACAAGAGGATGAAAAAAAAGGAAATGGTGCTTTATTATATCAGCAGGACCTTGGTGTCTTATGAACTCAACTATAGTATCATTGAACAAGATTTCTTAGTGGTGTTTTTTCATCCCAGAGGTTGAGACACTACATGCTCTCGCATACAATGAAACTTATTGCAAAAATTGACCCTCTCAAATACCTCTTGAGTAAAATGGCATTGATAGGAAGAATAGAAAAATGAGTCTTCATACTAAGTGAATTTGATATTGAGTATGTAGACAGAAGGGCTATCAAAGCACAAGTCCTAGTAGATCAACTATTTGATTCACCATTGTAAGATGATGCACCTTTGATCATAGAATTTCCAGATGAGACAATCATGCACTTAACTAAATATCTATGGAAAATGTATTTTGATGGTTCTTTCACACAACAAGGATCTAGAGTAGGGGTACTATTTATCACTCCTCAAGGCTAGAAGATACCTAAGGTGTATAAACTGGTGTTTTCATGCACTAATAACATCTCATAATATGAAGCATTGGTGAATGGACTCAAGCATGCTATGGAATGGCAAATTGTAGACTTACACATGTATGGTTACCCTCAGCTCATTATCAACCAAATGAATGGTGATTATCAGAAAAAAGATGAGAAATTGATGCCTTACAAACATCTGGTAGAAGATTTGAAAAAGTAATTAGTTTTCATTACATTCCAACAAATTCCAAGAATATAATAAAAAGTTACAGATGCTATGGCTATGCTAGCATCCATGTTACAACTGGAAGAACACAAATTCTGCTATAAATTCTTGGTGGAAGAATTATCCTTTCTAGCCTTTGATACACCTGAATCCCAAATAATTTGTGTCTTAAATTCCCAAGACCAATCCTTATATGCCAAAATAATATCTTATCTTACTGATCAAACTTTACCTAATGGCTTATCTAGGATTGAAAAATGAGCTTTAATTAGGATAAAATCACGTTATGTCCTTATCACTTCTAACTTATATAGATGAGGTCTTGACAGAATGCTTCTTAGGTGTTTAGAACAAGAAGATTCTTATCACACATTAATAGAGGTTCACGAAGGTGTATGTGGATCACACTTGAATGGCTTTTCATTAGCTAAAAAATTATTAAGAGTTGGATACTATTGGCCTACAATTGAAAAATATGCCATGCAATTTTCTAAGACATTTCACAAATGTCAAACACATGGAAACCTTATCCATGCTCTAGCCAAAAAACTCATACCTTTTATAACACATTGGCCATTTTAGAAATGGGCCTTTGATCTTGTTGGATAGATTTATCCTAATTCTTCAAGTGAACACAAATACATCATTAGAGCCACTGAGTATTTCACTAAGTGGGTTGAGGCAGTGTCGCTAATCAAAGCCACTATAAAATAGGTTGATATGTTCATCTTGAACTACATCATCTATAGGTATGGGATACCCTCTTCTATTGTAATAGAAAATGGGGGTCAGTTCAAAAAAAAAGATATTGAGGACCTTTGTACACAATTTTATATCACTCAACATTGTTCTTCAATCTATTATCCTCAAGGTAATCGACAAGTTGTGGCTTCAAATAAGAACATTCTAAAAATATTACTTAAAATTGTGAGTAAGTCTGGTAGAGACTGACATTTGAAAATTAATCTAGAACTATGGGCCTATAAAACAAGTATCTAAACACCAACAGGAGCCACACCATTTTCTCTAGTCTATGGTGCAGAAGCAGTGCTACCCATTGAAGTAGAAATTCCATCTTTATGAGTATCTCTCTAAGTTTTGGTTATAGATGAACAATACCGCATTGATAGGGTTCATGCACTAGAAATACTAGATGAGCAAAGACAACAAGCATTCGATCATCTCAAAGTGTACTAGAAAAGAATGTCAAAAGGGTATAGCAAGAAAGTAAAGTCATGACAATTTAAAGTGGGGGATCTTGTTCTAAGAGAGAATCCTAAAAACTATCCAAATAGAGAATAAAAGGGCAAGTTTGAACCCAACTAGTTGGGGCCTTTTGTTATAACAACTTTTGGGACTGGAGCTTATCAATTAGCTATACCTGAGGGATATTTCCTTCCTAGTCCCATCAATATCCTACATATGAAGTGGTTCTATGCTTGACATCTAGCTGCAGGGGCCTGTGAAGTGGAAATAGTTCTCAGAAAATACCAAAAAAATTATCCTGAAGAAAGCCAAAAATAGTGGAAAGAGTCCTGAAAAAAGGTATCCTTGGTGAAAACCTGGAAAACAGGAGCCTTGATACTAACAAAAAAAGAGAAAAAAATAAAAAAGAACAAAGATTTTGAAAAATAGAAAAGTGCCTTGGCAAAAACCTGGCAAAAAGACGTCTTGGTAGAAAAAATACAAAGCTTTGCCGAGTGGTGCAAAACTAGTAAACATGTGTCACGTGTACTCTATACTCCATCTATCAATACACTACTGACACTAATCTTTCACAATTGTACATGTGCTATTGGTTGACTCTGAATTCCTTACAATTGTCTCATCCTTGCCTAGGATTTGTCTGCATTTGCTTGTTAGGAATAATCATTCTGCACTAGGGGGCATCTCTGCTAGCATGTTCGGTCTGTGTTTTCTAGGTTTTCCTAGGTTCCTATCTAGGATGGTTGGTCACTACAAACAATATTTCTTAATACTTGCGTCAAAACATCACTCTCACAAACAAGGGTGTTTCTTAAACACCACCTACCTGTACTAGACATCATACTAGTGTTTCTCAACACTTTAATTATACTAGTTTTTCTCAAAACTTTAATCAAACAGTGTTCCTTAACACTACATTGGATTTTAATTGCTGACAAATTTTATCTCATTCACTCATACGTAAAAACAATATTGCTTAATTCAAAGTTGTGATTGATGATTCCTCTACTGTGATTGAATAATGAATCAATGGTATTCCTCAATACCACATAAGCACATATAGACTGATCTTGTTTTGATTATGACTCTTTTATGTTTTGATGATGCTTCAAACTAGGGGCATGTAAGCATTTACAAATTTTCTTTGATTGATTATCAATTGTTGATTGTTATGTCTTCCGAGTTACTCCATGATGTCTATTCAATGAAAAAGATTCGCAAGGGTAGGGGGCATAACGTTTTCTTGGTTTTATGCATATGGTTATTGTTTAATGACCCTATAAGTTTCACCTAGCTTGGATGTTTATGGTAAGATCTGCCAACATGAGTGGATAGCCGCATATATCTAGATCTTTGTTATGTGTAAACTAAAGTGAGGTTTAAACATTTTCCTTGTTTGTTTCTAAATCAAACTCTAAGTAATGTGTACATCACATTATGTACCCAAAGATATGAATATTGAATGTCATTACGGGTCACATATCATACATTACATATGAAAAAAAGATGATTCTTAAAGAAAAAGGAGATAACTGACAAGTCATCCTGGCCTCTATGCCTTGATTCTTAGGTTTATTTTTGACATTGAATCTAATAAATATAGTATTCATACTTTTATAATACTCTTTGGGTATTGGTGATAGTTGTACTATTCGATGATGTCCATTACACAAAATGCCCAATGATGATAAAAATGCTACAATGTATATACATTAGTGACATTCCTAAAAGTTTGCATTTAAGATTGCATGATTCATTTTACACAAACAACATAAGGGTTTGTTCTCAAAAATATTTCATGGTTCATTCAAAATCCAAGTTTGACTACTTAATCTATGCTACTGATATATTAATTTTGTTGCATATCCATGGCATTCATTTTGCATTCATAAATGGGAAAGAGCAAATTAAAAACAAATAATTCAAGCATTACATTTCTTGTTACATCCTAATTACATCCATATATATATTTGCATAAAGAAAATCTCAAAAATATACATTTGCGTATTCATCTAGAATTATTCAAACACATCTATATATGAGCAATAATCAAAGAGCATAAATGATGTCATTACATGAATATATTCTAAATCATAAAAAACCAAGTACATAATCATAATGTGCATCAATCTAAAGATATATCAACCAAATAGAACCCATGAACATATCAAAATCATAAACAACTATCTCAAATATATATCAATGAATACTCAGATAAAAAATGTGGAACTGTCTACAATGAGTATCAGTGCGATCATGATAAAATAGATACACAAGTATCAATGTATGTAGTACAATGGATGATCTCAGAAGGATCAATATACAAAAATATCTTAGATATCATAAACAACTTAGGTCTAACTCCCACCCTCTCTGATCTAGAGGAGGAGGTGGTGGTGCATCGACTCTAGCATGATGAGCTAGTGGAGGCATAGCTCCCTCTGAGTATGTTGTAACTATGGAATATAAAGGATCTCTCTATGGCTGTAGAACCACCCCACAATATAGCGCAAAGTAATATGCATCTCTCTCTCCCTGATGAGTAGCAGTGCAGGCATGGACATCTCTCTCTTTGATCTCATCACATCTAACTGCATGTCCCTATCTACCAATAATGTCTCTAAAGTGGTAATACAAGCTCTAAGATACTCTCATTCTCTATGGCACTGGGATAATGCATCTCCATCTCTGTCAGTATCTCTTCTAGTTCCCCTAGGAGGATCCTATCTAGGAGGTCCACCTCCTCAACTCGAAACTTGCCCTGAAGGTCTCTGTTGCTGCTGCCTAGTCAGTAAAGGACCTGGATCCATACATGGAGGTACAAATATGAATCTCATCCACCTTCCCTCTCCATTACCACCCACCCCACCACCACCCCTATCATCTCCATCGTCTCCTCTATCTTCTTGTCCATTTTTCTAACCTCTGTCCTGGGGAAGGCATCTACCATCTCTACCACCATCCCTACCACCCCCACCTCTCCCATCTCTCTAAGCTTCGCATCTGCCTCTCACTTCTCTATCATCTGCAGGATCATAATCAAGGGCATCCTTTATGCGAGGTGCTACCTCATTTGGTGTTGTAAACCAAGAAAAGGGAAACTATAATAAATGGGCAAGATATACATCGGTGTACCTAGGATCTACAACATCAGGAAGGTAATTACATCCCACTGCAAACATCTGACTAATCTCCAGCTGTGCAGTCTCATAAACCAAATGGGATCCCCACTGAGGCTCGTCATCACGGATGTGTGCATAAGTTGTCAAGTCTTGTGACATACCTTGAATCTGGCCATACTGCCTCAACAGATGAGTAACAATAAATATATTAACAATGTACCTGGTACGACCAATCTAATATCTACTTAGAAAAAAATAAGGCATCTCTCGCATGTCTGAGGTCTACTCCTCACAATCTAAGTATGGCACCCACTCGACCACTATGATTTAATCAAAAACATCATGCCAGCATTCCAACTTACACAAATGGGGCTACTGGATGAATCCTGAATACATGTACACATATGGTTTCTCATGTTCTCTCTACCTATCTACAATCGGCCGTGTAACTGGGATGTGCTCCTAGGACCAAATTTGTAAAATCAATATCCCAACAGTCATACTCTGAGAGTACTCATAGACAATCTCATGTAGCTCTTTGTAAATGTGGGCTAATATACAACTGCCCTAGCCAAATCTGTGAGAAGAGACAACCATATGCTCTAAGGTCTCTACCCAGTGGCACATGAATCCATGCTGAACTCTATCAGGAATGAGTATAGTTCCAATCAGTCCAGCAAGATAAATAGGTAAATGATCATAGTGATCACAAATGTAGTCCCAAGTAAGAGAGGGACGGACTATAGACAGATTTCCAAAGTATCTCCATGTAGAATTAATCAATATGGTAGAGCGTTGTGTGATGAAAATGTGTCACACTTCTATGAATCATTCCATCCAAGGTTGCTCAAGAATGAGGCCTCAAATATTGACTCATAGATCCCTATTCATAGAGTGAAAAGGTTTGTGATAGAGACCCTCAGATTGACCTAGTTGTGCCCATGCAAGTACACCATGAAATGAGAGATTCAATGCATGAAAATGACAAACTATTCTATATGATTGCAATGCATGAAAGGAAATTAATCTAAATGATAACAATGCATGATTATTCTATGAAAGGAAATATGAATTTAATCTAATATGAATCTAATCTACATGAATGGCCATGGATGCAAGAAGAAGAAGACAAGAAGAGAGAAGTTGCAATATCCAAGCTTGAGTGCTCAAATCCTCCTCCAAAATTGCTCTCCAAACCTACAGCATAACAATACCTAAAAGTTCTATATGAGAATGAGAAGGAGAGGCTTCCTTATAAAGAAAAGTGAACAGTAGAGATTAAGAGGAAAAAATCAAAGGCTATGATTAAGAGGAAAAAAGGCCACTACTTAGGAAGATGTGTAGAAAAAGGAACTTTATTTATTTTCATTTAATTTATTTCCCTTTTCATCAAATAAAGTGCTTTAAGTGGGGATTTTTATTTATTTAATTAAAAGAGGGGTTTTCTATTAATTAAATAAATTAGAATAATTTTATTTAATTAAATAGGAGGAATTTAATTTAACTAAAGAAGATGAATTTTATTTAATTAAAAGGGAGAAATTTAATTTAATTAAATAAGATTAATTTTTATTTAATTAAAAGGGAGAAATTTAATTTAATTAAATAAGATGAATTTTATTTAATTAAAAGGGAGATTAAATCTTTTAATTAAATAAAAATGATCAAACCTTAGGAAATATTGAAATAATTGA
>MU227608.1:961346-973057 GCA_018584345.1 Thuja plicata | reverse complement strand
ATCACACAATCATCACTAGTCACAAGTGAAACTATGAAGATATGAATGTGATTTATATCGGATTAGAATGTGAAAAGATTCTAACATAAGCATCAAAGACATAAAGGTCAAGATGACTGTGATGTTAACTTACCCAATTTAATATAGCAAAACCACACTTGCATCAAGGCATAGAGGCCAGGATGACCAACAGAACGGTTGTGCAAAAACAGTGAAGCATAAAGAAGGAAGCAAAAAAAAACATGTCCCATGCCCCAAGTCCTCTAGCTATGCATCTTGGAGAGACATATTTGACAAGGAAACTCAACAAAAATCAATAACAATCAGCACACAAAGAAAAGATCATGACATAGCTCAAGCATTAAGTTTTATGTTTAAAAATTTAAGTGTGTTAACTGATACTGAGTTCCAAGGATAAGGATCAAATGCTTGCAAGTAGGTAAAATCACATGATGAAATGGGGCAAGACCAAACCTATAAGTGTTGAAAAACACTCGATGTCACGGGTTGTATTAAAAAATATAGTTGGGGTGGTGTTAAAAAACACCGTTTGTGAGATGTCTTAAAGACTAATGCATCCAAGAGACCAAAGCTAACACAGTTATGCCCCCTAGACAAAGACAAAGACCAATTCTAGACCAAGGAAACAAGGACAAGTCATGATGGAGAAAGGCTACGTGTCACGGACACATGCTAAGAAATAGGGGTGCAAAGGCCTCAAGTAGCACCCGTTTCCAGGTTTTCACCACTTGGATTTTATTATAATTTTTTTATTTTTTCATTTTTTTCTTCTTCTTTTTTCAGGACTTTTTTGTTCATTTTTTTCTTCTTTTTCTTCTTCTTTTTTCAGGACTTTTTATAACTTTTTTGATTTTTTTGCTACCAAGGTGGCTGTTTCCAGGTTTTCACCGAGACACTTTTTCTATTTTTTTTTAGTTTTTTTGTATTTTTGGAATATATAATTTTTTTGGAGATACATACAAGTTCCTATTGCTAGGTTTTCACTAAGATGATCATTTTTTCAGGACATTTTCTGATTTTTAGAATTTTTGACAATATATCATTTTTTGGATTTTTTCAGGGTCAATAATTATGTACAAAGGATGCCCCCAGACAAGAATTGGCATCATGGATAGAACTTCTTCAGGTGCAAGCCATTGATAGGATCAGGGATCTATTCTCCCTCTTTTGTAGATAGTAAATAAGCACCCATCCCAAAAGTTGTTATAATGATGTAAGGTCCAAGCCAATTAGGTTCAAATTTGCCCTTTTGATCTCTATGTTGTTCATTCTTAGGATTTTCACGTAGGACAAGATCTCCCACTTGGAATTCTCTAGGGTGAACATTTTTGTTGAAGGCTTTGGACATGCACTTTTGATAGACCCTCATATGGTCAAATGATGCTTGACATTTCTCATCTAGAAGTTCTAACTCTTGAAATATTATGGCATGATAGTCTTCATCTGTAACTAGACCATGGAGAGAAACTTGAAGTGAAGGAATCTCAACATCCAAAGGTAACACTGCTTCAATGCCATATGCAAGGGAAAAAGGAGTAGCCCTAGTAGGAGTATGAATACTTGTTCTATAGGCCCACAAAGCCAAATTTATCTGTAAATGTCAATCTCTACCATTCTTACAGACTGTTCTATGCAAGATTTTAAGAATGGTCTTGTTTGATGCCTCTGCTTGACCATTTTCTTATGGGAAGTAAATGGAGGACCAACGTTGTTTAATCTTGAAATTTTTGTAGAGTTGTTTAAGGTCCTTATTTTTAAACTTGCCTCTGTTGTTAGTGATAATCTTGGAAGGCACTCCATATCGATAGATGATATGGTTCAGAATGAATAGAGAGACTATCTTTCCTGAGGTGATAGAAAGTGGGAAAACTTCTACCCATTTAGTGAAGTAATTAGTAGCAGTAATAATAAACTTGTGTCCACTTGATGAGTTGGGGTGAATCTGCCCAACAAGATCAAAGGCCCAATGCTGAAATGGCCAATTAGATATAGAAGGAATGAGCTCCATGACTGGAGCATGTATCAGGTTACCATGTTTTTGACACTTTTCACATGACTTTATAAAAGCTATTACACCAATCTGCATTGTAGGCCAATATTACCCTACCCTAAGAAACTTTTGGGCCATGGCAAGACCATTGGAGTGTCCCCCATAGATGCCCTCGTGAATGTCAACTAACGCTTGGTCAGATTCTTCCTTTTCTAAGAATCTAAGAAGTGTTCCATCTAGAACCCTCCTATACAAATCACCAGCGATAAGGGAATGGCGAGAGGTGTTTTAGGTAAGGTTTCTGCGTTCAGATTGGTTAAAGGTTTCAGGTATAATGTCATCACGAAGATATGAATAAATGGCACCATAACGGGATGACTCATGACCAACAAGGGTACAAATGACATGGCTTTCATGGAAGTCAAAGATAGGGTGATGTAGCTCTTCCACCAGGAATTCAAATCTAGATTCATGTTGCTCTAACTGAAGGAGTGAAGAAAGTGTAGCCATAGCATCACTTGCTTTGTTCTCTGCTCTAGGGATTTGCTGAAATGTGACAAATGTGAAGTATCATTTCAAGGAATCAACCATTTTCTTGTATGGTACCATTTTCTCATGTTTTGTTTGATATTCATCATTAACTTGGTTGATTATCAGCTGTGAATCCCCATAGATGTGTAACTCTGTGATTCTCCATTCTATGGCTATCTTAATTCCATTTGTTAAAGCTTCATACTTAGCAATGTTGTTTGTACATGGGAACAATAATTTGTAAGACTTAGGAATCATGTACCCATGAGGAGAAACAAACAACACACCAGCTCCTGAACCATTTTACATAAAAGATCCATCAAAGAACATCTTCCATGTTTTTTCACTCATATACATGAGATGCTCATCTGGGAAGTCAACTTGAATAGGTGCATTATTGTGTAACTAGAAATCAGCTAATTGGTCTTCTATGGCCTTTCCTTTGATTGCTTTACGCTCAATGTACTCTATGTCAAACTTTGAAAGTATCATCATCCATTTAGAAAGTCTACCTGTGAGGGTAGCCTTACTTAGCAAGTATTTGAGTGGATCTATTTTTCTATGAGGTGTATAGTATGCGCAAGCATGTAATGTCACAACTTTTGGGAAGCAAACAAAACTGCAAGGCAAGATTTCTCAATGCTAGTGTATTTAACCTCATATGAAACAAGAGTACGGGTAATGTAGTATATTGCTCTTTCTTTCCCATTTTCATCAAGTTGAGCTAGTAATGCCCCCAAGGAAGATTTTGTCACTGAAATGTATAGAATAAGTGGTTTCCCTGGGATAGGAGGCTTTTAAATGGGAGGATATGCCAAGTACTTGATTTGATCTATGCTCTTTTAACAATCCTCATTCCAAACACATTTGACTCCTTTATGTAAGTTCTTATTGAAAGGTTGAGCTCTATCTGCCAATTGTGAAATGAATCTCCTTATAGATTGAAGACTTTCCTGAAGAATCCTCATTTGACTAATGTTTTTAGGAGGTGGCATATCTATGATTGCTTGAACTTTTTCAGGGTCCACCTTTATTCCTTTTGCTAAAATGATGAAGCCAAGTAGTTTTCCAGAGGTGACTCCAAATGCACACTTTTTGGGATTTAACCTTAGTTGAAATTATTCCATGCGATCTACAATTACTTTCAAATTGTCTAAGTGTGTATCTCTTTGTTTAGACTTGGCCAAGGTGTCATCTACATAATCTTCCATGTTTTTATGCATCATGTCATGAAAAATAGTTGTCATAGCTTGTTGATAGGTAGCTCCTTTTTTTTTTATCCAAAAGGCATAATGTTCCAACAATAGGTACCACATGCACAAGTGAATTCAGTCTTTTCTTGATCTTCAGCAGCTATCTTAATCCGATTGTACCTAGAAAAACCATCCATCAAAGAATAAATCTCATAACCCGCAGTCATATCCACTATCATGTCTATATTGGGGAGTGTAAATTCATCCTTTGGGCATGCTCTATTGAGATCTCTAAAATCTATGTAAACTCAAATGGATTTATCATGTTTGGAAACTGGTACAATGTTTGATATCCATTCAGCATAGGAAATAGCTCTTATAAATCTTGCACCAAGGAGTTTTTCTAATTCTTCTTTGACTAGGAGAGCTATGTGATGATGCATCTTTATCAATTTTTTTTTAACTATTTTGACATTTGGAGCTATAGATAAGTGATGCATGATAAGATTTATGTCCAATCCTAGCATATTTGAATAAGTCCAGGCAAAATTGATCTTCTTTTTCTGTAAGAACTTAGTGTAAGCTTCTTTTTCTTGAGGTGAAAAGGACTTAGCCAAGTGTACTATTTGTGGAGCCTCATCTATACCCAAATTGACTTCTTGTGTTGGATCGATAAGCACTAAAGATCTATCCTAAAAATAGCTAGGGAGACAATCAAGTACCTCATCCTTAGGCACCTCAGAGAGGTTTTAACCCTTGGATACGTTATTTATTTTTACTTTTTTGGTTCTGAAACCGCCACATAGTGGTTTTCACCATCAGAACACCTATTCTTTTGATTTTCTTTCCTTTTTATCTTGTGACTAAGGTACTTGATGTCTGGCTCTATCATACAAGTAGCTGGTTCACTGGTGGAAGAGACTACAGGTTCAATGGCATTTAGATAACAAGCTATCTCATAATCATTTTGGAATGTTAAAAGATTAGGTTCTTGATAGCATTGGGACTAATCAATGAGGTCAGGATGAACAAGAGGCAATTCAATGACTAGTTCAAGGTTATAAATGTGAATGATATTATCGTTGGTGACCAAAGATTCAGAGTCCGTCAAGTATCCCTCTAAGCTACCCAAATTAGGATTCATCTTAACAAGCAAAGAATCGTCCACTAAGGAAACATGTGGGTTCAAAACCTCTAATCCTACACGTGACTCATTGGCTGCCTCAGGTTGAGAACTAAAAGTGTGAACAACATCAATATCTCTATCAACTATGAAGGGCTCCGAAAAATAGTCCCATTCATACTCATTAGAACTTGTATCTAAACTACAACTAGGATGCTTACACCATGAAGGTTTGGGACATCGTGATGTGGAAGGTCTAGTTTCATCAAAGGTAGTACCTTCTCTTTCCATTAAATGAACAATATTATTTCTTTGATGTTCTCTCAAAGGATCCTCTATATCTGATTCTTGTTCTAAAGTTGCAACTGATGCATGGGTGACTGAAATATTTGAATCTCCCCAAAGGAGATTAGTGGAAGGGACCCAATCTTCACACTTATCTTATTGATTTGTCAAATTAGGTACATAATTTGGTTCATCATCACTATCCAACTTTTCAAAGAGAGGATTAGTGCACTTGTTGTAATTATCAAATCCTAGGCCAACCGGCTTCTTAGACTTGTGTCCAAATTGAGCATGATCAAGAGGTTCAGATCTAGCATCCAAGTTGTGATTAAGAGGGCCGTATCTAGGATAGTCCATATTTTTGACAAAGGTATACCCTCTTCCATAAGCCTTAGGAGAGGGAGAGAAGCTATCATTATGCATGTATTTCTCTTCTCTATAGATCCAGTCTCTAACAAATGTCTCATCTTTCTCATCTTGGATGGGCACTGATGATTCCACAAATTTTCCAAATAAAGTCATAGTTGAAGAGGAAGGCTTCATTTCTTTTGAAGGTTTTCCATAAGACCAAGGTGAAACTAGTAATGTTGTGAGGGAGTTGAGTTGATACCCCCCATATGAAGGTCTACTGACTTAAGCTTTTCTTTGCATTCAGCTAAGGTAGCATCAAAATCTTTTGCTTCTCTATTGAGGGGAACATGAGCCCCTACTGAAATTGAATTAATAGATAAAGTGTTATCCCTGGGTATACAAATCTCTATTCCATTGTATGGGAACTTAGCACATTGATGATAGGTAGACAACATTGCTTGCATATCATGAATCCATGGTCTACAAAGTAAGATATTATACGCAAGGGGTCCAATATCAACTATTTGAAATAAGATATCCTTTTGAATAGGGCTAATCCTATCAAGAAGGATGGCCAACCCCTTGGAACCTCTTTCTACCTCATTATAGGCTTTGATAGTAATCCTTTTTTCTGGTATCTATAACCTCTTCAAAATAACCCAATTCTTTCAAAAGACTAAAGGAACAAATATTAAGCCTAGAAACCCCACTGTGAAGGTCAAGATTGTGTGGATGGCTCAAAGATTTATCATCATCATCTGAAAATGTAAGGTAATGAGGGGTAGCAATGTGATTAACCATATTCTGGAATTGATCAATATATAAGTTGTTGGGGACATTTTTTGTGCGCAAAGCATCCTAAATGATTTGTTTATGTCTTGGGGAAAACTCTAAGAGCTCAAAGATTGAAATCTGAGTGGGGGTTCTTTGTAACTGATCAACAAGATTGTAGTTTGACTTAGGACTGACAGCTGGTTTCAAGGTGATAGGCTTGGATGCCATTTGCTTAGGTTTACTAGATTGACTTGAATTGGGTCCTCTAACAACAACAGGACCTTGACTTTGGGTAACAACATTAAGGGCTTGAGACGACCTTCTATATTTGGGACCCCTTAGCACCACAGTAGGTTTTTATCAAAAATAGGAGGAGAGTCTTAATATAGATCATAACCATAAGGATCTCTACCACTCATCATATTAACATTTTATTCCATAAATTCAAGCATGTTCATAGTATTCTCCACATCTGTGTAAGTATAATTGATCTCATCTTTGCCATTCTTAACTTTAGAGGTTTCCCCCTTTTCATATTTGGGAAAAGGTTCCTTGATGCCTTATGATCGACGTTGGTGTTCAATCCATCTATTGTAAGTTTTCCATTCTCAATGAGATCTTGGATGATATGCTTGAGTTTCCAGCAGTGTTCAACGTCATGTCCAATACCATTATGAAATATGCAATAGGCTTTCTCCTTCTAGTAATGTTGTTTAACTTCAGGTATATGAAAATGTGCAGCATCTTGAGGATGTGCCAGATTGTTATCAATAAGTTTCTTTAAAATTTGCTCATATGACTCACCAAGTTTTGCAAATTGATGCCTTTCTCTCTTAAGTTTACCTTGGTAGCTTGGCTTACTTTCTTTTTGAGTGGATGTATTGAGCTTCGTAGCTTGAATAGTACTATATAAGTGGAGTATAGGTTGATCTTTAGGTTGGGATGAATCCATAACTTCTTGATTAACCACTTGTTTGTTCCTATTCCAATATTGGTTCTTCCCTTTATCCTTATTAGAGTTGTTGTTGTTTTGACCATTGTTGTCATTATTTCCATGTTTAGTCAAAATTCCTTGTTCTCTTAAAATATCCTCAATTCTACATGTGGTTTCAACCATGGTGTCAAATGAGTTAAAAACCATTTTCTTAACTTCATACCGCATTTTGGGGATCAAATTACTAACAAGAATGTCAATCTTTTCATTTTCAGGAATAGTTCTAGAATAGCAAGAGAATTTTCACCTCCACCTTTGCAAGAAAGTAACAAAGGATTCTCCTTGATTATGCTTTAAGTTACATAAGTCCAACAAAGTGATAGATCTTGAAACATTATATGCAAAGTGTTGAACAAATCTGTGAACAAGCTCTTTAAAGGTCTTAACATGGGGAGTTATCTTAGTAAACCATTCCATTGCTTGTCCCTTAAGACTTCGTGGGAATAACATCAGGAGATAAGAGTCATCTTGATGGAACTTAAAACTTGTGGTATAAAACTGGTGCACATGATCATGTGGATCTCCACTCCCATCATATTTTTCATATTGAGGAATTTCAACCTCTCTAGGTAAATTCTTTCATGTCAACACTCTTATCAAAAGGACTAGGACAAATTGAGTCCAATGAGAAAGAATTCTTAGGTGTGAACATTTTGTCCATTGTTCTTTGCATTTCATTGAGCTTCTCCTCTTGGGATGGACCTTTCTTCTTAATCTTTTTATCCACATCAAAGTTTTAAGGAACTCTAGCACCCTTGTTGATTAGGCTCTCTAGGAACTTATACTTGTTTTGCTCCAAATATTTCTCCACATACTGTTGACAAAGTTGCTCTTGTTGCATTTTCATAAAGTCTTGGGAGGTGTGATCAAAGCTTGAGCTACTACCCCCATATTTTGAACCATAATGAGCACATTGTGAAGGTGGCCTTGAGTTCCTAGGAGGGGTTTGTCTCCTATAATGATCATGTCTTGAGGCCCTTCTTCCCATAGGGCTAGTAGATCGTGATGGTGATCTTGAATGTCTCCTACTTCATGGAGTCCTAGGAGGAGTGGATGGAGGAGAACCATTTCCACCACTAACATGCATATTATTGAATGGATCATTGAGTTGTTGAGCCAAGAGCCTATCTCGCTCCTATTGAAAGGCTTTCCTTTCCATTTCCATAAAAGTTTTTTTCTCCATCTCTAGACATCTAATTTGTTCTTCCTTATGAACTTGTTCATCTTGGAATGCTTTCTTTTCATGCTCAATCCTCTTGAGTCTATCACTCATGTAATTGGTAGATGTTTTAAGAGGTGAGCTTGGTCTTGAATTTTGAAACAAGTTGTTGGTATAAGTTGTATTGACATGAGTGTCATAACGTTCATCCTCTTCACTTTCATGTTGTGATTGGTTATCTTGATAAGCATGTCTCTTACCTCTCTCTCTCTCTCTCAGCCCTTTGGTGTGCATCTAGATATCTTGTTGAAATAAGGTGTGAGGCTGGTCTACTATTATGAGAGGAAGCACTGAATGAAATAGCATCTCTACTCTTTGCAAACATATCATCATAACGTTTATCCCTAGCTTCCTTCTCTCTCTGAGTCATTTTGTAACTCATATCCATAGAAGAGTGAGAAGATGCTAAGGGGATACCCAACTCACTAAGATGACGCTTGGAATCAAACCACACTTTCGAAGCATTCCTAGGTGATTGATCAAATATGGGTTATTTTCCCTTATGTCTTTGGCGAGTTTGAACTAAGGGTAATTGGTTAAAAATCACTTGAGGTCATTTTCCTTGATTTACTTGATATCTTGTTGTAACTAGCATGAAAGAAAAGGTACTAGCTGATAGTATTACCCTAAGAAACGTTGGTACCAAACTAGGATAGAAAAGGAACTAACTTGTCCAAAAAGAAGTGATAAGATAGAAAATTTGCAAAAGGCGTAAGCCAACACTGCCACAGAGGTGCCCAATAAATTTAGGTGAATACCCTAGCACATATGGATCAGGAGGATGGTCTTACCCAAATTATATTAATTGAGATTGAAGTTGTATGAAATTGGATGGACAAGAGACTACCAAAACTCTCCAAGGGTGTTATCAAAGAATCTAAAGGTTTATCTTTTCAACAAGGACGGTCCAAGCAAGGTCACTTGTGAAATCAAACATTGCTAAATAAAGAGGTCAAAATGCAAGAATCCAAAGATAAAAAATCTTCTAATAGTAGGGTAAGTAAATCCAATCTGACCTAGATCAACCAAGGAAAACTGGAAAATGATAGGACAACAAGTTAAACAGGCTAAAAAATGACAGTAAACAGCTCACTGGTAGACAGTTTCGTGCGGCGGAATGCTTTCTCGCATGAGGATTAGCATAGGACCATGTGACTAAATGAATAGGAGCATGAAGAAAGACCAGATTGGAGTGATAGGGTAATAGCGAATTGGCAAGATATCACACAAGGATTCTCAGATAGCCACGTGAGGAAACAGAGTGAACGGCGTGAAGAAATAGTTTTCTCGCGCGAGGAAAGGACACAACTCAATTTTTGGTTGTTTTAAATAAACAACTAGATACATTAATAGATTTTATTCATAAATTAGGCATGCAATATAGAAAACAGGGAGTTCAAGCAATCAATGTCTTCAAACAATGAGCAAGGGACAAAGCAACCTTGCACATGAACATGGATAGTGTCATAGTATTTCTACTCCATAAGAATGCTACTTGTGTATGTTCTCAAAATGTTTTCCAATCATGCACATAGTCCTAGAGAATAAAAATTTGGTTGCACTATGGTTCTTAGTAATGGCTTGACTCTATAAATTTTGCAATCTCAAGTGGGTGAAATCCAATCCTGGCGCACCGAGGTTTTGACATAGTCTGAGAATTTAATCAATCATGAGCTAGTGAGGAGATCTGAAAACCCACAAGAAACTACACCCATGGATATTTCTTCCACAAGGACATTTATATAGCAGTTGTTGCTACCATGGTGAAAATGGCTATTATCGCTTGAGGTTTCATCCACATGGTTTACCCAATAAAGGGAGTGTCCACTATGGTTAACCCTCTCTAACAAGGAAGACTCGCAATATGGACCACATGGGGACTTGGTTTGGATTCAAGGGTTCCAAGTTTCTGATTCTCCCAAAAGGGAAAAGAGCATAATCCTTTAGCCTCTTCACCTCACCCAAACATAGAAAACAAGATTAATTGACCCACTAATTTGAAATCACCTCATCCAAGGTTCACACAACAACAAATGACACCAATCTCCCCAAAGAGAGAAAGTATCACCAAAAGTTGAAGCCCAAACCAAGTTGACCAATGAGATAAAAACAAATCCTTCCCTACCTACAAGGGGATCTATCGTCAAGAAAAGCTTCGCATGTAAGACAAGAAAATGAACCCAACTCTCTCAAGATCGCCACAAATAGTGTTCATAGGGCCTAATTACTATGTGAAACATATATGCAAGAAAGAAAATCTAGGTCCATTTTTAGAGTACCAATTGGAAATGTGATCTATTAAAGAAATAAACACTCAAGCTAAACACATGAGATGTTCATTTTATTTCCACAATCCAAATGTTATAGAGAGCAACAAAATACCTCAAATCCAATGCAACATGAATCATTTTGTTGTTTATGAAAGCAAGTCCAAATCAGCAACAGCAATAGCAACAACAAATCACAAACCACCAAAAACAGTAAACATTAGTGGTTAGCAAAAAAAGGACAGAGATATATAAATGTATTAATAAAAAATAGATCTCTGGTGTAGAATCTCTTGCGAGGATTCACACAGTGTCGTGTGAAGATTTGCATAGTGCCACGCAAAGAAGTGCTCAAACAACAAAAAATAGTAAAAGATCAGATCCACAGCCTAGTGCCAAATGTCATGTGAAGATCCACACAGAGCCGCACAAATATTTTCACAGAGCCGCGCGAGGAAATGCAAAATCTAGCAAAAATTTTCCTATAGACCTGCAAAATGTCGCGCGAAATTTCTCTGCAAAAAGTACAAAAAATACAAAAATCCAAAAATAAATTACAAAAAATAGCTATGTGACAGAAAATAAATCTTCTGCCCCACGGCGGGCGCCAAAAATGTGTGATGAAAATGTGTCACACTTCTATGAATCATTCCATCCAAGGTTGCTCAAGAATGAGGCCTCAAATATCGACTCATAGCTCCCTATTCATGAAGTGCAAAGGTTTGTGATGGAGGCCCTCAGATTGACCTAGTTGTGCCCATGCAAGTACACCATGAAATGAGAGATTCAATGCATGAAAATGACAAACTATTCTATATGATTACAATGCATGAAAAGAAATTAATCTAAATGATAACAATGCATGATTATTCTATGAAAGGAAATATGAATTTAACCTAATATGAATCTAATCTACATGAATAGCCATGGATGCAAGAAGAAGAAGACAAGAAGAGAGAAGTT
>MU227608.1:940748-961296 GCA_018584345.1 Thuja plicata | reverse complement strand
ACATGAATAGCCATGGATGCAAGAAGAAGAAGACAAGAAGAGAGAAGTTGCAATATCCAAGCTTGAGTGCTCAAATCCTCCTCCAAAATTGTTCTCCAAACCTGCAGCATAACAATACCTAAAAATTCTATATGAGAATGAGAAGGAGAGGCTTCCTTATAAAGAAAAGTGAACACTAGAGATTAAGAGGCAAAAATCAAAGGCTATGATTAAGAGGCAAAAAGCCCACCACTTAAGAAGATGTGTTGAAAAAGGAACTTTATTTATTTTCATTTAATTTATTTCCCTTTTCATCAAATAAAGTGCTTTAAGTGGGGATTTTTATTTATTTAATTAAAAGAGGGGTTTTCTTTTAATTAAATAAATTAGAAGAATTTAATTTAATTAAATAGGAGGAATTTAATTTAATTAAATAAGATGAATTTTATTTAATTAAAAGGGAGAAATTTAATTTAATTAAATAAGATGAATTTTATTTAATTAAAAGGGAGAAATTTAATTTAATTAAATAAGATTAATTTTATTTAATTAAAAGGGAGATTAAATCTTTAAATTAAATAAAAATGATCAAACCTTAGGAAATATTGAAATAATTGAATTAATTACGATTTGATCAAGGAAATTGATTTGAATTAAAAATTTTGCAAAGCATTGATTCAGGAATTTGATAAATTGATAAATGGGGCCCATAGTCTAGGCGACCATTTCAGGGTGAATACAAGCGCAGCTTGAACTGTACCTCTTTACCCATAACTGGAATGCGCATAATCTGCCACACATCCTTTGGTGTGATGGTCATCTTTCTAGTCAGGAGATGGAAGGTTTTGTGCTCTGAATTCCATCTCTCGGCTAGAGCAGTCAATAACCCTCAATTTACCCTAATGTGAGGTAAATCTATCAGTGATGTCAATCCAAGATGCCTTATGATTTGTAGCTCAATGTCTATCAATAACCAAGATAATGCAAGGACTCATGAAGGATGAGGTCCTCGACAAGATACAACCTCAAAATTGATCTATCAAAGAACACATTTACAGGTTTGTATCAGTATCCTAGCTAAGGCAACTACACAGAAAATCTAACAGTTAAGTCTTTTTGGCCTTTAGAAAGAGGAAAAATAATCAAATTAGAAAGAAACTAACTCCTAAATAGAAAATGACATTGTTTTTCCCAGGTGCAATCTTGCATTCTAGATGTGATGCATAATTTATTGGATGTGCTGGGGAATTCGGGAAGTGATCCTATTTTGACAGGATGCGACACAGGATACAAGGTGCAATCCTATTTTCACAGGATGTGACACATTCAAAGGACGAGCAAAAATTAGCAAAAAAGGATGCAAAAACTCCTAACGGGATGCGATCCTTATTTGACAAGATGCGGTCTGGAATTATATAAGAAAATCAGATGCGAAGTGGGATTGATTGGATGCGATCCTAGACACGGGATGCGATTGGAAACTTAAAGGCTTCTAACTACTGCAAAATATGACAAAATGAAAAATAGAAAGCATAAACATGTAGGTATCGATGTAATCGCTGGCAGTGCGTATTGGGTTGGGCATTGGTGTCGATGGGCTATCTCGAATCAACGTTTGTCCATGAGGACAACCGTCTTCTCTGTAGAGCTTTGGATTTTACTGAGCATAAAAGTGAAAATCAATGAGTAAAAAGTGATTTTTAACACTTATATTGACCTTTTTGAGCTTTCTAGAAGCTCTAAAACTCTTTTCAGACTATCAAAATTCAATTTTTTTCTTCTCAGATCTATCGAGAAAAAAATCCAATGTGCAGACAATGTTTTTAACAGCACAGTAAATATTTTATGACACTCTCTCAAAAATGCAGAATTGCTCTATATGTTTAGAAAATGATTTGCAGGCTTTATGTAATCAATTTTTCGGGTTCTATATCACCAAATTTTACATTATTCATCAAAATATTGGTCCTACATCATTTTATTAGACTCAAAATTTACATTTTCAAATAATCAAATTGGTAAAAGTGTGTTTTCTCTTAACACACTTTCGCTTCATCACCTCTTCTAATTGATTCTTTCTCGATCCAATCAATTTGTTCCAGTGATCTATCATTCCATAGAGGGATTTTATTGTTTTTCCTTTGATTTCATTCCTAAGGGGGTGTGATCACACTTAAAATCAATCAAATTCTTGCTCAAAAATAATAAAATTGACTTCATCATCAAAAGACTAGGGGCATGGCAGTTTCCTTCAATCAAGTTGGGACTGTTGGATAGAAGGCTTCAATGCTAAATCCAGATATTTACGAATACAAATTATTAGAACTTTATCAAGCTCTTAGCAGATTCATACTAACCTTCGTTCGATCAAGTTCAAAGTCAGTATTATCAATTCTTGTTCAATCAAGTTCAAAATTGATACCTCAAAGCTCTCAATAGCTTTGTACTAACCTTCATTCGATCAAGTTTGGGGTCATTATTATCAATTCTCATTCGATCAAGTTCAGAATTGGTATCTTTATATCTTTTTTTTTATTCATCTTGGTTCGATCAATTTCAAATTTGATACTATCAGTCTTAGTTTAGTCAAGTTTGAGACTGATCTCATCTGCCATTTCATTCAATGAAATGAAGAATTCTCAAACTTTCTGAAGTCAACATCAAACATTCTCTGAATAAGTGCTCTACTCACACATAAATTCAAAGAGGGGAAAATGTAACCACCCTAATTTGGTCTACTCCAACTAGAGACCCTATTTTCCCTAAGTGTGTTCATACCCCTAATTATGTCAAGACAATTACTCAAATATTGGCATAATTCATTAAAATCAATTTAATCTCCTAAAATCAAAGCGATTTCATCACTAACTCAAATTAATTACATTGTCCTATTTAATCAAATCAAAACAATTAAATACTTTGCTAAAGAATTAATTAAAGGGAATTAAATAAATCTCCTAATTACAACTCCTCACTTGCAAAATTAAAAGTCAATCCATTAGCTAATGAGAGTTAAATAACTTGGATCACTCACATGGGTCACCAAAGATTCAATCTCCACCTCTCTTCACAAATCAATCTCAAGCACTCGTTCCTAAAATTCTTCTATAAAAGGAATGAATTTTGAGCTCAATTGGCCCCAATTCTTAGAATTTTCATTATAATCTTATGCTGCTCTAATTTTGTATAAATCTAAATGTATTCTTAGTTCATTATTTACATAATTTCATAATCTTTCTTTGGAGCACCTAAAATGAACTTTGCATTGGCATTTAGCTTAAATTCTATTTGTATCTTCCATTCTAATCTTTAAATGTCACTAATTTATGCATAATCTGAGGGAAATTATAGCATTTATCATACTCTTCTTAGATAGGAAGCAATATATCAGTTTTGGTGATTTCTATGTGCTTTTTATCTGATCTTTCATGTTTTTATCACTAATCTAATGACATATTGTAGTGTTGTGTTGCAACTTGCAGGTCCAATAAATACACACACACAATAGTTATCTCATTAGACTCTAGCATTTATGTATGATAATTATTTTAGTAATGGACCATGTTAAATACTCTTCCAATTGAAGGTAGTTTAATATCATAAAATATTCCATGTTTGTGATAATGTCAAAGGCAAATAGATAAATAGGATATTTTTGAATGCACTTACTATCTCCTAGCTTTTATAGATGCACCCATAAAATGATTTGAATACTATAACTTGTGTCTAAGATCTGGTTATTTTGTTCTCATTTTCAGCAACAAAGGGATTGTGGTATACTATGTCAAATTGTGAGATGATGTTTGCATTTTGGTTTGTATGGTCTCGATATTTGTGTTGATGAATTGCTTTTGAGTTAATATTGAAATGATTTGACATATTACCTTAGTTTAGTTTCAATTCAATATTCTTCTCTTTTCATCCCCCTTATTCATGAAGAGTCGGCTTCTCAATCTTAGAGGTTGTTCCAAATGGTAGTATTTTGGTCCCGTGCCATTTGAACTTCCCATTAGATCTATTAACTTTCTCTATTGCAAAAATTTAGGATCAATAATGCATAATTTCATAATTGCATAATTTTGATACACATTTCATGATTAAAAGTCACAATTGTTGTTTTCCTGCTACGTAGTCACATATTCATGTAACACATCTATAGGATTCTACAATGCATTTTCTATATTTATGCGATGCAATTTCCTAACATACTTTATCCTATAAATTGTAAATCAATCAAAAATAGGGTTACCAGACAGACCAAATAGACCTGATCAAAATGTAGTGATTTTCATTCCATAGGTTACATACATCATTCAATGTTTCCTTTTTGCATGCATTATTTAGGGTTTCCTTGTTTCTTGAATCATTCAGGTTTTCCTCTTTGCATACATCATTAGGGTTAACCTTGCATATTCTAAAATCTAAAAAATATAGGTTGCATTTCCTAGGGATTGACACTCTTCCTTTAGGGTTATATTTAGAAACTAGAGGGTTCACCTTTTTGGCTACTTCCATAGTGATTCTTGGAAGAATTTTTATCACCTCAAATCAATCATCTTTTTGTCACGATCGATACCTTGTCAAACAATCAATATTTGTCAACTCGTCACTTTTGTCCCAAGTTGGAGGTCAAGAAAATTATTTCAATTGCTTAGGTTATCTCCTAAAGTTTTGGCCTCAACATTTCTAGAAATTTACTTTTTAGTTATCCTTGTCCACATCTTATTTTCATACCTCAGTTGTTATTTTAGAATTTTTACACACATTTAGTGTCATGCCTAGCTTTCATAATCATTATTTTGAATATTGCATTTATCTTAGTTTTGCATTTCCAAAATTCCAAAAAATCCCTAAAAAAATTAGTGTCATACCAAGCCATCATAATCATTATTTTTCATATTGTATTTACCTTAGTCTTACATTTCCAAAATTCCAAAAAAAAAAGTGTGTCTTGCATAGTTGTCATTGTCGACATTTTCTGCATTTTTGTGGTCTCATTTCTAGGATATATCCCTTGGATTCATTTGAATATTCAAATCACATGATCACAAAATAAAAAAAGGTCAAATGGATCCCAACAATGATCCTACCTTCAACCTAACTAGAAAATTATACTTTTCATCCATGGACTTTAGCACACCAAGAACATCTTGACGTACCCATAGGGGAAGAACAACCTTACTTCCATTACCCTCATTGCCTCCTTCTGGACATGAATTTTTAGTTGAAAAAATTAGGGCACAATTTACCCTAGAAGAGATTTAAAATGTGGTGCAAGACTCTAGAATCATGGTTTTTATAGATGCATTAATGTTTGTTGATCCCAATCGATATTTTTACTTGCTTGCACAAAATGGAGCAAAAATGTCCGTTGGATTTGACATTTCTACTATTGTAGAACAAGCAAAACAAACCCAAACACACTCAATTGTGGCTACTCATGCAGCTGAATCTTCTTATATATCCTCAAGTATAGCCTCTGGTAGTGTATCTCATAATAAAACACATGTCGCAACCTCCACAACATCATTTGGGAACTCAATACAACAACCCTCTCTTTGCTAGTAGCCCAATGATAACAAACGCCAACACAAATGCCAATGTGTCCTCAACTATGTCACAATACAATATAACTATCAATCCTCAATCTATAGTATAATGTACCATGAATACCATTCCAAACAAAAATCAAATGAGTACCTCCAATCCCTTGGGACACACAAGCAATGAAACCAACACAGTCCCCCAAGGTACTAACACAAACAAAAATAGTCACATTGTTACCTCACAGGGGGAGCCTCCCAATCAGGGGCCATGTATCATACTTCAAGGTGCTCCCTCTGATCAATAATAAAATAGTCAGAATCTTGTGGTATCAAAAAATCCAAGTGTACATAATGCTACAATAAACCCTTTTGCGTTGGTCATCCCCATATTTAACTACTTTGTGCTACCTCAATTTGCAGCACCTCCATATGTGTTCACATGAAACCAAAATCTTGTGCATAAATTTTCATATACATACAATTAGTAATCGTCATATTACAATGGTAATCCTTTTATGGATCCAAATATTGGAATCAATTCACATGTCCCACTTATGACCACTGAGATACTCGCACAACATGTGCAAAATTTACAGCAACAACTGACCAATATTCAAACAAGTGCCCCTAATAAAATGTACTAATTGGAATACTTGTTTCCCTACCCCTTTGACAATTCACTATACATGCCACCTTTTTCTCCTATTTTTGAGGTGCCAAAATTTGAAAAATATAAGGAAAAGGGAGACCCAAGATACCATATTAGAGAATTCTTCGTAACATGCATAGAAGTGGTTCATAATGAAACTTATCTGATGAGACTCTTTCCAGGTAGTCTTAGTGGACCAACTATGGAATGGTTCTCATGATTACCTTTGGGTATAAGATCTTGGAATGAACTAGTTGAGAAGTTTATTTCTCATTACTCTCATAACATCATCAGTGAGGTTTATATCATGGATCTTTGCAACATAAAAAAATAAAAATTGGTAAAAAAATTTCTTCCTGCTTAGAAAGTTGGAGGAATATGGCTTCAAAATCCCTATTTCATATCCCATAAAAAGATAATATCCTTGATTTTTATATAAAATTATCAACTAGACATGATGTAAGCTTTGCATTCACAACACATTAGCAACTTTGAAGAACTTGTTCAATAGGTTTTGAAAGTAGAGGGATCTCTTACTTTAAAAGGCATAATAAGGAACACCAAAGAAACAAATATCAATTCTTCCCATGATAAATCAAAATATTGGTCCAAAAATAGGAATGTAACCAATGACAGTGTAGTTGATGCCAAAGTTGTCAACATAGCACAACTTGTGTTACATCTCCAAGGGACACCCAATACAAATACTCCCATTATCACTTGTAGCACACCACAAACTGAGAGCTAGTCATCCAATGTCACTAATGACTAACAATATTCTTCAAGATTTCCTAACCCAGGACAATACTATATGTCTCTTACAGAACCTCTAGTAGTTATCCTAAGAAAACTGGTCCAAACAAGTGTCATTATACTGGCATAGATAAGACATTAGAACTAGGTCTATTCAAGCCTACATGGTGGAATGATAAAAATTATTTTATTAGCACCGCACCAAAGGACATAAAACTATGAATTTTTTAATCATCTTAATAATATATTCCAAGACCTGACTGAAAGTGGAAATATCAAAGTCCTTATTAACTCTGGTATGTCTAATAAGGATCACACCATTTTTAAGAACCTGCTACCGGATCATGATAAAGGATAAGCCTCATATTTAGGGAAGCACAACAAGGATAACTACACTTATGATGCCCACCAACATGTTAATCACATCTAGTCTAAGTCAAATTACACCATAAACACAATCATGGTTAAGGGAAAAGATGTCGAATGCATAATAACCACCCTCCAAACAAAAATCATAGTTCAAGGTTCCCCCTCCAAACCTTCAATACCATCTAAGTCCTCTATTTCCACAAAGAGTTAGTACAGTCTATTAGACTATCTCAAGAAGAACTCTCAGCTAATATCCATATTCAAGTTTCTATGTATCCCATTCAATCATAAAATTGTCTTAGATAAAGCCTTGCAATATTCATATGTTTCCCCCGGCATCAAGGTTGATGAATTTAAGGCCATGGTTGGACACCTGGATTCCACCCATCATGTCGCCTTCATCACAAAAGACTTGCCTATGCATAAGTCATACCACAATGACCCTCTTCACCTCAAAGTATATGTCCACCTCCATAGAAGTATAAGAGTGCTTGTAGACGATGGAGTCGGTCTGAATATTTTTACTTTTAAATTAGTTCAAACATTGGGATACTCTAAGAGTTGTGTGAACCTTACCAAAAATTCATTATCAAATACTTCGATGATGAAGAATACCCTTCTAAAGATTTCATTTCATTACCTGTTGAAATAGAACCATCCTTTTATGAGACTACTTTCCAATTATTAGATTTGGAACTTGGTTATAATATGCTTCTCCAAAGACCCTAGATTCATGCCATGTAGGTCATACCTTCTACCTATCACCAATGCTTGAAATTTCCCCACAATAAAACATTAATTATAAATATAGGTTATAGAAACCCCTTCCCATAATTTACTAATCTCAAAGGATCCATAACAAACCAAGTACCTATTAATCAAGCAACATCTATGCTCTCAACCTCCAAGTACCTTGACACATCTAATTTATCCAAGTCCATTATCCCATCAAAATTATAACTCAACATTAATGTGCAAGATAAGGGTTGTGGAGATTACACCTATGTCTCATTAAGAACCTATGGAAAGCCAAAATGACCCCTCAAGATAAAATATAAGGTATTTATCGAATATGGACCCCAACAATGTTCACAAAATGGAGGGATCTTAGTGAACAATTCATAGAAGAAGATTTATCCGTTTGCCTATACAGAGATGAAGAACCCCTTCCTGTCACAATTTATGTCCATCAATACGAAAGTGGATATACTATCATGAAAAAAAAAGGTTATAATATATGAAATGGTCTTGGAAAATAGAATCAAGGAGTATTAGAACCAATATTTCCCAAAGCTAATCCTAAGTTCCAAGGTGTAGGGTAACAACCACCTGAGGAAAGCAATCCAAATACTCAGTTGCCTTAGCAAGATGATGCATGTGCCTTCAAAAAAGTTCATACATATGAGGAGTACCACCATGAGACTAATTATAATGACTATGAATGGGATACCCCTAAAACCTCAAGTATTGTCTATCTAAATAATATATTTCCAATTTGATCACTATCCTTATGCAATGGACCTACAGATAGACGTGTCTAGATAGAAAACTTTTGGAATCGATTTGAGACCTTTTAAATATAATCATTTGAATCTCATGAGTCCTTATCTAAATCCTACATTAGCACCATCATATTTATCTTCATATCTTATGGCCAAGTTGATGATAATATTTCCCTCATATACCCTGCGTTAATATATTGGGAATCTAATGTCCACTGGACATAGACAGTTTTTAGAATGATGAGGCTATCATTGAGTTCTTAAGACTTCAAAGTGGAATACCTATTGATGACCGTAAAGTTGGATTGTCCATCAAGCAACATATTTTGGCGATTCATTTCCATCTTTTACTTGCAAAAATGATGAAAAATAAAATATTAGATGTCTAGTTGAAAACTACAAGGCACCTTTAGATCATTAAAAGGTAAAAGAAAGGACAAATTTGAAGGTGAAAACATTTTTGAGGCATCTAAGGGTGGAATATTGGACATTCTCCCCATAAATAAGGAAAGATCGCCACTAGTAGTAGAGAAGACACAAGAGTTCAACTTGGGAACTAAAGAGACTAAAAGACTTATCCACTTAGCAACATCATTAACACCAGATGAAAGAGATCAATTTATCCAATTCTTCAAAGATAGAAAAATCAATTTTGATTGGGCATACTCAGATATGCCTGACCTATATCAAGAATTGGTGCTCCATCATTTACCACTTCAACCGAGGGAAAAGCCTATAAAAAAACTTCACAAGATACACCTCAAGATCACACTCTTAGTCAAAGCATAGTTGAAGAAATTACTAGATGTGGTTTTTATCAGACCCATATACTACATGTAATTGGGGTAATTAAAATATATAAAAGATTACAATAACATTAAAATATCAACCACAAGAAGATTTGTTGAGATGTTATTACCCTAATACCAAAAGAGGAAGTAAAATTTTTTTTTTTTAAAAAGCATGAACAATCAATAATATGAAATCATTTTCAAACAAATGAACATGCAAACCAGTAATCCTCCTTTGTTGTTCTCTTTCTTACTACACTATGGGATCTTAGAATGAGTACTAATTGTGATAGCATAAGAGTTAGAAGTGTGTTTGGTTACCAAATACAAGAATAATCTCTTTATTTATAAGCATTTTGGGGTTTCAATCAGGATCCCACAATTGGTGGGACTGATTCTGTGTGATTGAAGAGTGAACTTAGATTGATTGGGAGTTCAACTGACTTGATTGCCTTGTTAACATGATGGATTGATGTTTTAAGTAGAATATATTGACCAATGAAGTAAATTGTTTGAAGAGTTGACTGGTTAGATGAAATAGAAGAGTTGATATATTGATTAGATAACTGAATTGATTGACCAGTTAGGGAAAGGTAATTGAGGAGTTATCTGAAACTTAGTATTAGTCAGAAGTAAGGGAATAAATACAATTAAATAAATAAAGAAATTTATTTACTTTCACACGGGGGGAATATAAATAAATAATTAAACGTATTTATTTATTAGAGGAATAATTAGTATAATTAAATAAATATCATTTATTTAATTATGGGTGGAGTTTTGATTTAATTATTACATAGATGTAATAATAAAGAGGGAATTTAATTTAAATAGTGTAATTATTTAATTAATTGAAATGTCATAGAGAATAATTAAATAATGTTAATTATTTAATTACTTTATAGAGTAATAATTCATGACTATTGATTTAGACATTCCATAATTAAGTAATTAATTAAAATCACTTAATTATGAAATTAAAGAGAAATGGTGAATTTTGAATTATAATATAGTAGAAGGATGCCTATTAATTAAATAAAAAATATTGTTTAATAATTGAAGAAGAATGTTAGTAAATTTGTTGTGTTAAAGCAACTTGTAGGCTATGATGATTGTGTGATGGTTATGAGATGCAATGAATCATGATATACTTTTATGTTATGTTTATGTGATGGATGTATGCATTCCTATATGATGTGATTGCATGATGATGTGTTATGCACTAATTTTTTTTGTATTTTCATATGCACTTTATATGATGTGACTAGATGTTTTGCAGATTAGATGATAGACTGTGAAAAATGAGTTTAATGTTTATGTGCCTTTATATTATGGATGGATGCATCATGAAATGTATGATATATGTGTACCAAAATGCTTTGTGGATGGAGGATGTAGTATTTTTTTTATATCATGATACTTTATCACAAGGAATTGTTAGGACTGACAAAGAGAATTGTGTGTAATGATAGTTAGGAGGTGAGAGAGAATGAGAATGATTCTTGATTGAAACCTTAACTTTTTTTAACCAGATTTTTATTCCAACTTATTTGATCAATTTTTTCATCATTGAGCCACTTTTATCTTAGAAAAATTAAATACCATCATACCCAGATATGAATGATCTAGGTACAATTATACCCTTGCATTTTTAATGGGCACTTTGAATAGACAAGGAATGTGGGCCAATTAATCTAGGTTAAGTGTTAAGAGTTAAGGTATGTGGGGTGTATCACAAACAATTAATCTATTACAATAAGTTCTGCAAATAGATATTGTATATGGATGTGAAGGCTCTTATCACCGACACCCAAGATGTTCTTTTAAGACTTCATAGAAAACATCCCACAAATAAAAGATAAAGAAAAATAATTCATGAGCCATCCTAGCATCTCTAATCATTTGTGGAATCACAAAAATGCATAGGAACGTGACTTGAGAAAATCAAGACATAATAAGACCAACTTGACTCAACAAGTTGTAATAAGGGTAATAGGTATTTGTAGAAACCTGCAATAAAATCAAAATCTCAACCACAAAGAGATGATCTATTATGTAGTTAGTATTCCCAATATTGAAAGAGGAAGCAAATAAATAGTATGCATAATCATCATTTAATAATGAAATCACTCAAAACACATGGCATGCAAACCAAAAGTCCTCCTTTGTTGTTCTCCTTCTCTATGCAAAGTGGGCTCTCAAAAATGAGTACTTGATGTGCCAGCATAAGAATTCAAAGCAATTGTGGTTTTTTGGTTAACAAATTAAGAGAATAAGCTCTCTATTTATAAGATTTTCAGGGTTCCAATCAGGATTCCATGATTGGTGGGTTTATTTTCTATGATTTAAGAGTTGAACTCAGAGTGAGTGGGAGTTTAACTCAATTGATTGCATGTTGACATAATAGATGGATCTGTTAAGAAGATAGATTGAAGAGTTGAATTCAGAGTGAGTGGGAATTAAACTCAATTGATTTCATGTGTTTTAATAGATGGAATATTTAATTGATCTGATTGAGGACTTTGATTGATGAGGTGTATTAGAAGATGAGATAGATTAAATAGATAACTGAATTAATTGATCAATTAGGAGAGAGAATTGTGGAGTTAACTGAAACTCATGATTGGGAGGATAAATATGACTAAATAAATAAAAGAGCTCATTTATTTGCACATGTGAGGAATATAAATAAATAATTAATCTTTACTAATTTATAAGAGGAACAATTAGTTTAATTAAATAAATATAATTTAATTAATTAAGAGAGGGAAATTGATTTAATTATTACATAAATGTAATAATAATGAGAGGAAATACTTATGAATCTTACCTTACTAAATAAAAAATGGCTCTGCTCAAATCATTCGATGCAAAAAAGGAAGGTATCCTTTCAACAAAACAAAATACGCACTTTACACTCCTCTCCCAACTGCGAATAGCTTTGATACTCTACAAGCACTTCCAGATTGTGAATCAGAAAGTAAGATCCTCTCAAATTATGGGTTTACCTTCAAACCCTCGGATCCCCATGGAATAACTTCTTTGTGTAAACAACAGGCATTCTTCAAAAAAATGAAATACAGGAGAAATGGCAAGGAAAACTCTATGCCTCTAAAGCCTTATGTGCAATCTTTGAGCCAAGGTAGTGCTCAACAAGATGACCTCAAGATAGTAGATATGAAGAAAAATTTCTCTCCACAAAGTAGTTGGCTTAATGTAAGAAACAAAAGGAAGAAAAAACAAGAATCCCTAATTCAATCTGAACCACAAACTCTCGGCTTTTCAAAACCAAATAGTATACCTATTGGGACAAACAATAAATGTTTGAAACCTGGGAATCAGGCTATTTTTTTGAGTATATATTGCAAGTGGAAAGATCAAGATGTCAAATGTAGAAGGAATCTAAGAAACTTGAATCCTCATTTCAAAAATAAATATACTTGCCGCCACATAGATCTATTGATGTCATGGCCAACATCAATCCACAATCACTCCACTGCTCAAAAGGCATAAATTCATACCAAACGATCTCTCCTAGGGTAAATGGAAAATATTGTATGAATACATAACACATGTACCCTCCAGTAAAGATGCTACATGGGTTCTCAAAGGGTAGGGAAAAGAAAAAAAATTCCTCAAACTATAATAATGGGGAAATTTCGGCCAAGCCACAAAGCAAAATCAAATCCAGTCTTTATGTCTTAGAGCAATGAAATAGAAATACCATCATCATAAGAAATATTATCAATGAAGATAGATGGAAATAATGCCAAACACATGGGGTTTATGCTTATTTTAATGGCCCTAAAAATAGAAATCCCAAACTTGGCAAATAGCTGAAATCATTCTGTTGGGAACAGGTAAGTATTCTTTCTTTGACCTCATGCTTAGTTTATCTACATTGAAATAATGAAGTAGATAAAATAGATCTTTTTCAGTCCCCATTATGTATTTACAAAGGCTACATTATTAACTTCTTCCCTTGGCAACCAAATATCAATGACATAGTAGCCAGCTCCTTAAATTTTCCAACATGGATTTCTCTCCATACCCTTCTTATAGAAATTTTACACTCATATTTTGGAAAGAATTGGCTCCTCCTTAGGCGATTATTTAGGAGTAGATATACTTCATGATGATAAGAAAGAAGTAACATTATTAATTAGAATGAATCTAGGTATAAAGAATAATAATAGCATAAAAATAATCACAAATAGATCTATCTACAATATACAATACTCAAAAAATGAAGGACACATAAATAATATCACACTATTTAAAAAGAATTAAAAAAAGGGGATTCTAAAAACTGATCTCATATCAACTCACAGAAACTCAAATCTAGAAGAATGGCTCCCTAAATTGATGCATACAAACCAAGATATTAAAATAAACCAAAACCATAATTATAAAACTAACAAAACAAACTAGAAATGTAACTTCCATCAATTATTAAGTAGCAATAGTATAGATAAAGAAGAAGGTGAGATTATAGAAGAAGCACACCCACAATCAAGAGGCAATCACAATATTCTAGATCAAGATCTCAACATTAATAACTATGGTAAAGGGTATCATGATCAGATTCAGAAAAATAAATTTAGAACTCAGCATAGAAGAAAGATTAAAAACTCCCAGCAACAACCTTGAGGAAGAAAATAAGGATATTCAACAATGCAAGCAATGCACAAACCATAAAATCTTTATCGAAGACATAAAGGATAACTTGAGAAACTATAAACAACTAATTAATGAATTTTTGTTGATTCATAATGATATCAGTGACCAACTTGCCCTATGGGAGGAGGCACATAAAGAATATTTGGAAACAAATCTAGTCAATCAAAGGGCAAAGAATACTGACACAGAAATGCCAAATTTAGATCTAGATATCATGGAAAAGTCCAAAGAAAATCATGGTAAAAATATTACAGAAGATACAAATGCACAAGGTGAGGCTTTATTAGAAATACAGAAGGAATAGAAAAGGAATCAGACTATAAATCCATCTTCATAAATCATAACAACCCCAACACAAAATATGATGAGTTCTATAATTATAGATAAGGAGAATATCAGAATTGACAACACTCAACCTTCTCATATTATAGATAATAAAGATCTAACTTATTCAAGACTCAACAAAGATTCTTTAAAGGAAAAAAAAAAAAAGCTTATCTAAGGATAGAGAGAATTTACAAAACAACAATAATTTATTATTGCAAAATCAACAAAGGAAACTACAATGGGAGGATCAGGAAGTGGAACGAATGTTAAATCAAAGGACAACATAGATCAAGTAGAAATAAACACAAAGGTAATATGTGAAGGAAATATGAAATCAAAGACTAATGAGATAAGTTCAAAGAACACCTATCAAATCATAGGATCTTATATAGCAGAAACATAAAAGACTAGTAAGTTCAAAAGAAGCAGAACATATAATATCAAAAATCACCACTATAAATTATGGCAGAACCCAGACAACGGGGAAAAGGATTTTCCAAGATACAAAACCAATCTCACCACATGAAAAAGAAACTCATCTAGTGGATCACCCAACTATTAATATCCTAGTAGAAGTAAGTACTATTATCAGTAAATGTGGATACATAAATTTTGAGGACCCAGATTAGCTTCAAGAAGACTCCCAAAATTTGGAAGAGTTTGGAGTTCAAATACCAGTAAGTAGGAGTCCAATCTAGAACAAAGAAGAAGAAATCAATAAACTAACCATAGAGGCAGAAGAAACACACAAGGAAGATAGGAATAAAATCCATAAAATAAGTAACATGCTATTTGAAGAAATTAGAAATGAAGAACTAGAAGATACAAAAGATCCAACAATTGTAGCAACCATCTCTAATGAAAATAATAATGTGGACAAATTAGGATTATTAACCAATATGAAAGGAATAGAAAAACCAAAATTCAGAAATAGAATCAAGAAGAGAGGTAGGAAAAGTTTGGATGAGTTAAGATCAGCCATAGGAATGGTTGAAAATCAAACAAAAATTAAGGATATCTTAAAGGATGGGAAGGGGAATATCCTTCCCATAGAGCCATGAAGCTCACATTGTGGAATGTTAGGGGCTTAAATGCCCCTAAAAAGAAGTGCCTTCTCAAGTGCGACTTAACCCTTTTTAACACAGATATTATTTTAATCCAAGAAACCAAACTCAACAAAGGAGTAAAATTTTAAAAGAAATTGGGCTTTTGGAAATGTGAATTAATTGACTCAGTAGGAGCATCAGGTGGATTGGGCTTTATTTGGGATCCAAGGAAGGTGGAATTCACATTAACAGTAGCAAACAAAAATTGGATGGTGGGTAGAATAACAAGCTATAAAAATGATATTCAATTCAATATCATAAATGTTTATGGTCCTATGCACACTGCAGAGAAAAAAAAAGTACAGACATAATTAAGAAATTATATAGACATAGGCCCAACATCAAACTACATATTAGGGGGTGATTTTAACAATATCTTAAATATCAAAGAAAAATATGGAGGTCTGCAAACATAATCATAAGTCACTATAGATTTTAAAGAGTGGTTTAGGAGGAACTCATTTCTGGATATCCCTACACCAAATGGTACTTATACGTGGAACAATAAGAGGAAAGGTTTTTGCTACATTACAGAAAGATTAGACAGATTCATCCTCAAAGGTGACCTCAGTTTTGTAAATCTTTCTGTGAATGTTGGAATACTACCCTTTGCAGGTTCAGACCATTTTCCAATCCAATTAGAAATTCATGAACAACAAAAACCAATAAGAAGCCCCTTTAAATGCGAAAGCATGTGGTTTTTACACAATAAGTTTCAGGAAAAATTTAAATAATGGTGGACATAAGAAGCATTTGAAGGATTTAAAATGTATTGTTTTCTTGCAAAATTAAAATTATTAAAAGAAAAAATAATCAAATGGAATAAAGAGAACTTCAAAAATATATTCAAAGAAAAATTAGAGAATGAAGAAGAAATTAAAAACCTTAATACAGATATTATAGAAGAAGGAATGAATGACATAACATTTATGAAAGAAAAAGAATTAATACTTAAACAAGAAACAATTTTGGCTAAAGAGGAAATTTTCTAGAAACAAAAATTGAGAGAAACCTGACTAAACACAGGAGACAGAAATACTAAATACTTTCATGCAAGTACTTTAAATAATCCTAACACAAACAAAATCACCAGAATTAGAGATAATAATGGCCTAGAAATAGAAGATCCCAATCTGATTTCTGAAACCTTTATCAAATATTACACGAATATCCTTAATAATTATGAATATTTAGATCTTAACACACAGAATAAAATGCTTAGTTCAATTACCAAGTTACTTACAAATGAATATAATAAAGAGCTTAACAAAAAATTTACCATGGATGAAATCAAAGAAGCTCTCTTTTTGTTCAACCCAGAAAAATCCCCAGGTCTGGATGGATTTCAAGCCTTCTTTTTCCAAAAATGCTGGGATATTCTCAGGAAAGACTTATGGGAGGCTCTAGAGTCAAAAAGGAGCTCAGGGTCAATACTAACAGAAATCCAATACTTTCTTAGCTTTGATTCCCAAGAAATCAGACACAATCTGCCCAGGAGATTTTAGGCCGATAGCACTCTATAACATAATCTATAAACTACTAACAAAAGCATTGGCAATCAAACTTAAAAAATTAATCCAAAAATTAATATCAGAAGAACAGTCAGGCTTTGTCCCAAATAGATCAATATATGACGGAATAATCATTATCCAAGAACTAATACATTCAGCTCAAACAAACAAAGACCCATGTATGCTCCTAAAATTAGACACCAGGAAAGCATATGATAAGGTGGATTGGAGGTTCCTATGCAAACCTATGAGGCCATTTGGATTCTCCCATTAATGATTGAATTTGATCTTCAATTGTATTTCTACCCCCAAAATATCCCTACTAATAAATGGGACTCCTGAAGGTTTTTTCAATATCTCTAGATGAATTAGGAAAGGGGATCCTATCTCTCAGTTTCTCTTTATTATAATGGTCAAAGCCTTTGGTAGGGCAATAAAATTATCCCAGATTAAAGGTACTATTAAAGGAATTACAGTTTCCATTGATGTAGACAACATCACGCATCAACAATTTGCTTACAATATTATATTAGCGGGTGCAAGTTCTAGGGAAGAAGCATATAAATTCAAGGATATCATTAAGACATATATGAAAGCATCAGAACAATAAGTGAATGAAGAAAAATCTGACATTTTTTTCCTTAATACATAGTTGGATGTAGAGACAAGTATCTGCAACATTATGGGATATAGAAAAGGGGAATTCCTTTGAAAATATCTTGGCATTTAAATTGAGAAAGGAAAAAAAGAAAGTACAACCTGGATGTCAATTGCACATAAAATTGATTAAAAAAATGGAAAGTTGGAAAGGAAAACTCTTAAACAAGGTAGGCAGAGCCACTATGATCAAAGCAGTTCTAACGGTCATCCCATCTTATCAAATTTCATGTTTACCCCTCCCTAAAGGAGCTCAAAAACTATTAGATCAAAAATTAAGAAATTTATTTTGGCAAGGAACAGACAAGAAGAAAAAATTGGCTTTGGTTAAATGGGATTCTATATGTAAACCTAAGGAGTTTGGAGGCCTTGGAATCAAAAATTTGAAATGGAAAAATGAGGCTCGAGGATCCAAATTAGTATGGAAAATGTATCAAGGGCACGACTGCAAATGGGCCAAAATTTTATATCACAAATATCTATGCAATCCTCACCATTTAACCCTCTTTCAAACAATAAACCCACCTAAAGCCTCTAAAATATGGAATTTCATGATGCAAAATAGGGACCTAATACAATGCAACCTCACATGGGACACAGGAAATGGCGAGGATGCTCTTTTTGGGGAAGAATCATGGGATGGTCTCCCCTCACCAGACAACGCTTCCCTTCCTGCCAATATCAAGAATACTTTATCACATCTATGGGGCCCATACGTTAGAAATTATATCAAAGAGACACTAGAAGGTTGGAAATGGAAAAAATTAAAAGACACGACTCTCACCCAAGAAGAACAAAAGGCATTTGAAAATTTCATCCAAAAAAGGAAAATAAACCGTAAAACTAGGAACGACATGCTAATTTGGGGAGCTGAAAAAATGGAAAATACAATGTCAAGAGAGGATATGAGATAATTAAAAATTCCCAAGGGTGGGATAAATTATAAATCCCTCTTAATCTATGTTGGGACCCTACCTACCTCCCCAAGGCTGGTATTTTTCTATGGGCAGTGATGCAAAATAGAATTTTAACTACTGACAGATTCACTAAATTAGGTTTTGAAGGACCATCTAGATGTGTCCTCTATGAAAACAACTCCAAAATAGCTAATCATTTACTATATGAGCGCTCATATGTAGATCAAGGTTAGAAATGGTTATGTAACAAGCTTAATTGGAAATATTCCCTAGCAGATAATCTCTGAAATTTTTTGAGAAGTTGGCCTCAAAATGACTATAAATTATATAGTTAAATATGGTGAATTCCTCCTTCCATACTTCTATGGGAAATCTAGAAAGAAATAAATATAAGAATCTTCAATAATGAGAAAATGGATATAACCTCATTACTAAATAAGGTGGAAGCTAGTATACTAGAACTAACCAACAACCACTTAAGGAATACCACCAAAGAAGAAGGTTCCTTCACATACTGGGATGCAGATATGAGGAAATTATGGCAGAAAATAATCATCCCGCAAATGCTTCAACCAAAAGAAAACAAGAAAGATAGAACATTATGTAAATGGAAACCCCCCATAAAGGTTGGTTTAAATTGAATTTTGACGGAGCTTCTTGAGGTAACCTTAGAAATTCAGGACTAGGATGATGTTGGAGGTTTGATTCAGAGCAGTTGATTGATTGTATGTTTATCATTGATGACAACATATAATACACAGTAGTAATTCTATATGAACCTATCTCAATGATGACATGAAGACCCAGATATGATGTTTCAGTAAAGTTATTCAATTATTCTATAATTCTGTAATTCTGTATAATACACAGTAGTTTATTATGTTATGTTCATACACGTAGACCCAGATATGATGTTTCAGTAAAGTTATGCAATTCTGTTATTAGCAATTATAGTTCTGGTAGCATAACTGTTTAGGGCCAACGTATATAACGTGTTACATGAGTTGCACCTATCTTTAGGATATGCGTGTGTATATTCATTTTTAGTTATGAGTTGATGATACAAATCCAAAGGCACCAAACGTGTTTCAAGATGATTACAAAGTTGTGGTTAATTTGGTGAAGCCGACTCGGTGAAGCGTCGCGTCTGTTCAGCATTGACTTGCGTAGACTTAATATTGTTTGTGTGCTTAGTTAAGCTGACTAAGATATTGATGAAGTGTTTCTAAGAGCTAACATGACCTTCTAATTTGGAGAATATACTTATAGTAGTTCAATTTTGGTACGCCAAGTGTGAATGATACGAAATGAAAAGAAAGATGTACAGAGTAGATTATCAGAGTTGGTTCATTCATCAAGGATCTATGTGAAGAAGAAGTGAAAGATTGTAATACACTGGAACTGATCAAGACAGTAGGTCTACTCTACAGTTCATCATCAAATATAGTGTATATCTATTATTCAGAAGGTTGTAGCCTTCACCATCAAGCAGTGAGCTTTTGGACAGTGAGTCCACCACCCCTAATAGGGTTATTTGTAAAAGACTCCTAACAGGGTCCAACCCTTAAAAAAGTCACTATACTTATTGCATTGTATTGTACAACCCCTAACAGGGTTGAAATATCTTCTAATAGGGATTACTACAAACAAGTATAGTTTATTATGGGTGCTAATTCCCACCGGGGTTTTTACCATTTGGTTTCCCCGTAATCAAATTGTGTGTTGAGTATTGTGTTATCTAATTATGCATTTACTTTGTTG
>MU227608.1:905044-918315 GCA_018584345.1 Thuja plicata | reverse complement strand
AGGGGATAATAGCTTTAAAGTCCTTGAAGAGGAAAACTTTGAGTCCCATGAGTCTCCGAGCCATGAGAAGGAGAATATGAAAGATGAAAGAGATAGAAACTTCCAGGGGAGTAAATTCCAGCCTCTCTAAAGAGATATTCGTAGGATGGACACTAAGGTCAGAAGGACTATTGTTATGTCTCCCTTGGAAATTGCCAAAAATAAGTCAATATATAGCTACAATTTGGATAAATGGGTGCAGTCTGACCTGGTTGAACTCAAAAATAGATGCATCAAGATGGAAAACAAGAACTCCTTGATCGAAGAAACCATGACTACTATCAGAAAAGATCTTTCCCATAATTCCAATGTTCCTGTTAATGATCATAGTTCTGAAATTGATGAAAAAATCAGAAATGCTGTAGAGTTAGCTATGATTCCCATTCAGAAGAAAATTAATGGGAACGAAGATATGTTGAAACACTTGCTCATGCTGGTAAATACTGGTATGAAGGCTACTCTCGAGAACCTGATTTCTCTGAGAAATTGGCTGGAAAGTAATAAAGACAATGCTGATCATCCTGTTACTTCCCAGCAAATGGGACCTGGAACACGTACAAGATCCAAGAAGCAGAAGATCGAGGATCTGGATCTCCAGAAGCTGAGAGAGAACATGATGACTATGAAGACTCAGCTAGTGGATTCTAAAAGCTTTCTGAAGTCTTTGCTCTGACTTTGCTGGCGGTCTTTCTTTCTGTTTTCCTTCCAGTGTTTCTTTTGTTTTTTGTCTTGTATGTAATTATTGCCAAATTTGGGTTTTGACCCACTGTAGACCGCTCCCCTCCTTCGGATAGTCTGTTGCTCTTTGGGATTTTTTGCCTTTCCTTTCTATGCTTTGTTAAAGGGTTTCGGGGTTCCCTTCAAAACCTGCTTTTACCATAATCAAAAACCTTTGTTTGTTCATGCAAAAGGATAACTTGGCTATTTATATTTTTCATATCTTAATACCAACATCCACTTGCAACATTGAATCCGATTAAACCGGTATTCATACTCCCATTGTTGGTCAATCAACTAGTGATGTTTGTACTTGGTTTCATAGAAGGGGTTACCACATGAGAGAAATTCATATTCATATTATTATGGTCATAGTGGCACCAGTAAGGGTTGTATTGACTCCTAGTTCCACAACACTCTATGATGAAAATATATCTCAGTTTGTATTTCTTTCGCAAACCTCAAGGACAATTAGTTGCATTGTATTTTCATTTTAGACTAATTTCATCTTCATGTTAGCTTAATTGCATCTTCATGTTAGCTTAATTGCATCTTCATGATAGATTAAATTGCATTCTCCAAGTTAGTTTTAAAATGGCTTTCCTTTCTAGCAATTTTCCAAGAACAAGGGGGGAATTAAAGTTGACAACACTTCATCACATTTAATGGTTTCAAGTCATCAATATGAGATTTTCCTTTGCATTCATAATCATTAATCATTATTCATTATATATTCATATCAAGTGAAAAGAAAAGAAAAGAAACATTAATCATTATTCATTTATCCATATCATTTAGAATTGTACATCATAAGTTAAAATTGCATATATCCAAAAATCAAAAAGATAGTTGCATTCATTTATCATAGCACTAAGTATTGCATCCATTGTATTGCATAAATCCATACATAATGGTTAAATCAGAAAAGCATATAGAGCATAAGTTGCATTAACATCATTTGCATCCATTTATCTATGTCCTACTCTAAAACATTGCATCCATAGCATAATAGAACTAAATGCATCATAGAAACATATAGACATGCATAAAAGGAAATCTCATAACATCATCAAAGGAGGAATCAAAGATCATCATAGATAAATGTCCATCATCAAATATCTATAACATAAATCAGTACATCAAAGGTACATCAACCAAATGGTCCATAAATCAAAGTCCTGATCAAAAATACATATGATACATCATCAATGCCATATCAAGATATCATGGCTCCCAAATCAGTCCCATGACCCAACAGGGGCACTTGATCCATCTCTAGGTATACCTATGCCTGAACCCCCTGCACCATATGGATCCCTATCACCTTCTCTATCCTATGTACTAGGAGGTTCTTGACTAGTGCTCGCACTAGTAGGTAACTAAGCCAAAGTAGTCAGAAACTGCTTTAGCATAGTAGAAACCTGATCTAATCGAGCAGTTGTTGCAGTCATCCCTGCCTGTAAACCCCAAACATATTGCACTAAACCATCCACAATGGGAGGAACTGGAGGTGCCTATGATGTTGGAGGAGCCTGTAGTGCTTGTGGTGCTAATGGAACCTAAGGTATCACTGGTGTCGTGCTACTCTGTGGATCAACGTGTAGAATCTGTCCATGCACTGGAACCTATCTGGCCACCTAGACACGTCTGTGTCTCTGTTTGGCCCAATCTGCACCAACTATCAAAGGATCCTAACCCTTAGGTACCTGTGCCTATGCTAATCTCTGCTTAGGCTACCTGAATTTTCCACCTCAACCTATAACATGTCCACCTCTCATCTGAGGTCCTGCAGCTCTCTGTACTCAAGGTGCCCTAGGTACCCTCTGAACCCTCTGCCTCTGCGGTCTCCCACCATCATCACCATCATCTCCATCATCATCTAAGAGCTCATCTACATTGGGAATAGGCTCTGCTAGATCTGTGAATCTGACAAAATGATGTCACATGAACCACTCTTGATACTCAGCTGACATGCCTGCATCTGCAACATGTGTCATCATATCCCACACAACATAACCTAGTTGATCTATCTGTAAATAGGCCAACTGATAATCCACCTGTGCCCCCCACATCGATCTCTCAGCCTGTACCCTAGAATAAAGAGCCATACCCTGAGGCATGTCCTGAACTCGGCCGTACTGACAGAGGACTCTCCCAAAGCAAAATCTCTCAATAACTAATGGTGATCGACCAATCATCCACCAATGAGAAAACATATATGGTAGCTCATCATCATCCTCTCGCCAACTCTCACAATGAAAATATGGTCTCCATACGACCTTATCTATATCATCAATAGTCTGTCTCCAAAATTCAACCTTGCCCAGACGATGCTGGACAACCATGTCATCATACAAAAATGCATATGGATATCCATGGACCTGCACTCATGCTAAAACTAGTCTCATAATAGGGATATGCTCCCAAGTCCACAACTATAATACCACTGCACTAGCAGAAAGAGCTACACTATGCCTATACACAACCTCATGCAGATCATGATACAACTGAGCTAATATACAAGAGCCCCAATCAAATCTCTTTGAATGTGCAGTCAAGTCCTCTAATATCTAGCCCCATCCGACCACAAAGCCACATCATCTCCTATCTGGAAGAAGTAATCCTCCAATCACCGCTCCTAATAATGTTGGAAAAGTGGGAAAAGAGGAAAACTATGCCCAAGTAATACAATCATCAGCAATGGTGTTATCTCCAAACACCCGTCTGCATATACTACTATCATAAACTGAATCATAATAAACCCTCTCTCCATGAGTCAGGATCCTCAATAATCTATAAACATCCTCAGGTGTGATAGTCATTTCATCGAGGGGTAGATGAAATGTATTATGGTCAGAGTTCCATCGCTCTTCCATAGCTATCAAAAGACCTTGGTTTAGCTAAAACTGAGGGAGATCTAGAAGGAAACTAAGACCACATGTCTTGATGGTCTGCCGCTCAGGCACTGTAAGCTCATCAACTAAATAAAAAATCCAAGATGCTACACCCCATACCCGTAACTTGCGGTAATGTTCCTACATTTTGAAACAAAGTGAATCATATTAGTCTTTCTCTTGGTGAACCATTCTACGTCAATCAAACACATTAAATCTATCTTTTCTCTAACTTGAGCACATCAAATTATTGCTCCTATCCTCTATATCATGAGACACAAGGACAATTTGTAATCATTTTTAATCATATCCAATTGACCTATCAAACATTCATCACTATGAATTTTCTAATATCCTAAACACTAATTAACAATCTGGACGAACATTTTCTAGCTTGGAATCAAAAGGACTTCATCTGTTTTCTATCTCAAAATTTCAAACTTCATGGTAGGTGGCACTTTACTTAGTGTACGCGGCTTTTCAAGCCCCACGGTGTTTAAATCAATAAATGTGGCACTTTAATCCTCGGAGGTGGTGCTTGGCTAAGAAGGTGGCCTTTTAAAGTCCTACACGGCTTTTTACATATCATAAGCGGCCTTTAAAAACTAGGGTTTTTAAGCGGATTTTTTCTATTTGGGTTACAAAATTTTCCCTAATTCTTACGCGCCTAAGGATTGCTCTTACATGGATTTTTAATGCACAGAGACAAATTTTCTAGGACCTAAGCGACACTTTATCTATCCTACATGGCATTTCACTAAATTATACCTAAAAAGCATTAATAGCATGTATTAAATGTTATTTAAAGAGCAATAAATTCTCTTGGAGAGTTCAAACCGCTCACCGGAGGCCTGTAGTCAGGAGGTCTCTGATATTGGCACACTCGCTCGAACCTATGCTCTCGAATGGGGACCACCATCACTATCAATCGTCAAAGGCTCAGAGAAAAATATCAATAGTAAAAAGTGAAAATGAATAGTAAATTTGGGTTTTTCAACCTATTTAAGCTATTTTACCCTATTTTGTGAGATTTTTGACCCAGTAAAACCAAATCTACATATTTTACACACTAGGGCATTTGTTCGACATCTTTCAGCATCATTGTTTATTAGAAATGCAATCATCTTGGATCTATTCTATCAGCAGTTCTCATCAAAGTTTTCACACCTAAGATCAATATGATTTCATTTTTTGAGGGGGTATCATCATATCATCCAACTGGGATTCTGAATTATATCTTATATCAAATCTGGGGCATTAAAATTTCAAACTTTATCAGTGAGGCATCAAATAAAACTTTATTAACCAAAGTTTCATATCAGGGTTTCATATCAGGGTTTCATATCAGGGTTTCATATCAGAGTTTCATATTAGGTTTTCATATTAGTCAATCAGCTCATCAGTACCAAATCAATGATCAGGACAATCAAGCTTTCTTTGAATCAATGCACTTCGCACATCAATTCAAAGAGGGTTATTTATAGACACCTAAAATTGACCAGGTGTATCTCAAGCATTCAAAATTGTAAATCTCAGCCAAATGCCTCCAATCCCATCTCAATGTAAAACAAATGGATCAAATCAAATAGACACTTATCAAATCAAGAGGAAAAAAATCAAATCAAATTAAAAGATCAAATAATCATGAAATCAAATAATTAAATTCAAGCCTAAATGGATTAATCAAATTATGCAATTGATTTTAATCAATCAATTGTATAGTTCAAATCAAAAAGATCAAATCCAACCCATTCACCCTTCCATGGCTAAATTAATTAAATGATTGAGTTATTTAATTCCTAATTTCTTTGAGACAACCAACCAAATTTCCCTCCATTTGAGAACACCTCAAAGCTTTTGACTTAACCAAAGTTTGATCATGATCAACTCACTCTACCCCCTACCCTTGGGAAAATGCTATGAATACAAGCCATTTCCTTTGTGTTTGGGATCCAAGAATTTCAAGAGAAAAATCATCCTTATTATAGGCATTTGGAGAGAATTTGAGAGCTTTTGAGAGTATTTCAGCATTTGCATAGCATTTAGTATATCATGTTTAGGAGCATTTGTTGTTTTCTAACACATCTTGGAGCATTTTTGAGCATTTTAAGCTAGATTTGAGCATTGTTTATCATTTATTTCTCATTCTAGGATTGTCCTTGAGAGAGATTAAGACTGAGAGCTCTCTTAACAAAGCTTAGATACAGAACCATGAGATGATATGGATTTTTAGCTTCAATTCTTAGATTAAATCATATTTTCTTTCCATAGAGTTGTTGTTATTAGTCCTAATTTCATGAAGGTGTTAATCTTACACACACAGAAGGCTATGCCCTTCACATATGTAAATGGGGAATGCCCCATGCAACTCTGTAAATTTGTACAAGACTATGTCTCAGGCTAGACTAGAGGCTTTCTTCTCCATTATTTCCTACTAGTGCCTGTTTGAATGGAGATCCTTTGTAATTTCTTCAAAAATTATATAATATATAGGGCTTCTTGCATTTTACTGATAAAAAAAAAGAGAAAATACTTAATTTAAATAATATGATTATTTAATTAAATATAAAGGACATAAGGAATAATTAAATAATATTTAATTATTTAGTTACTTTATAGATAAATTATTGATGAAATATTAAGTAATTAATTAAAATCACTTAGTTAAGAATTTATAGAGGAATGATGATTTTGAATTTAGATTATAGTGGAAAGATGCCAATTAATTAAATAATAAAGATTATTTAACAATTAAAGAAGAATGTTAAGAAACTTACTGCATTAAAGTAATTGGTCATTTTTAAGTGTCAATGTTTTTCTCCTCTTTGATATAATGCATGTTCAAGCGTTATTTCAAAGAATAATTGATAAAAATATGACCTCGTATGCCCCTATGAAACAATGTCAACAACTAGTTATTATAGTGCCCCCTCAAGGAAATGAGTGAAAATGGAATGGAGGGCTCATTTTATTGACATCATGACCAGCATAACATCATAATTTATGAATGGAAAATTAGAGGTCATACGTGAAAGTTAAGGACTCGAGAAGGTGAAAGACATCGCGACAAATAGAAATGCAAGGTGCGCATGTCCATCGAGGTGGGCTAGGGGAGTATAAAAGGGGTTTGGGGGATCATTTTCAAGTCATTGTACACATTGAGATTTTGGAGATCTAGGAGTGGAAGGAGTACCTTCTAAGTGATTAGGGTGTGATGGCGGGCTACGAGGATGGAGTGCATATCGATGATCGAGTTAGGGCTTATCAACCGCAAGCGGACACCCACCTCTGGTAAGTTTCACACTTTTAGCATTTAACTTTCCTTATTTTTGTGCATTTTCCTAGACTAGGTTAGACGTATGCAGGCTATAACAATGCACTTAGGTTTAAAAAATGATGCACTTATAGGTTTAAAATGATGCACTTAGGTTTAGGAACTTTTAAAACTGGTTTGCACTTGGTGGAAAAACAACAAACTTATAGTGTCCATTCGCCATACTTAAGGGTAAAGTGATGCACTTGCTTGTTAAAATGTGCATAGTAATTGAGCCGCACCTTGTCTAAAGAAATGATGCAGTTGACTTTCTAGGTGGAAAATGAATGTTTTCTAGGAGGTATGAATGCATTTTTGTCTATTTTTGGATTTTTTGATTGACTGAAATGAATTTTTATTATGCATGTGTATGTATTACATATCTTAGATGTATGGTAGACCTAATGATTGTATATAGATTGATTATGTGGCTTCTTTTTTATGTAGATTAGGGGTGATATCCTTTTGACATGAGAGAGTCATCTTGACCAACTTTCCTATAGACATAAATTGAGTGATGAGGAGTGTGAGCACCTTGATAGCCTTAGATTACTACATGTTACCTTGATACCTGAGATTAGGGAAAATATGGGCCTTGTTACCACCTAATGTGATAAATGGAACTCAGAGACTTCTCTCTTCCACCTACCTACTAGGGAGTGCACAGTGACTTTAGAGGACATATACATGATTATGAGGATGCCTATTCATGGTGAGAGGGTTACATACTCATTTTGGACTTGGAGAGAAGCATTTATGTGACGTATTTGATTTCCAGGTGGATGTGTTGGGAATACATGGATATGAGATCAAATGGCGATAGGATATGGTAGGATATGATCCATACTTTGTGATGTTTTGTGTAGTGGTTGTTAGGGTTTTAGTACCAAATAGAAGAGTGCATGGGTTTCTTGTTGGGTGGGGGAGATTGTTAGTGAGATGTGGCAAAGAGGTACAATGTACACATGGGAACCATGTGTTCTAGCCTTTCTATATCATCAGCTTCATGACATAGCCTATCATGGATCACAGAGCCTGGGATGCAGGGTCACACTTTTACAAGTGTGGTCATTCAAGCATATATTTGTATTTCATCTAATTTTTGATAGATCAACGATACAACCTAGACAAGCCTATGTCTAATATTATGAGGCTTTTCTTCATGCACAGGTGTGACACACCAGATACTATAGATATTTGTTGGATACTTTTATGAAGTTTAGATAGAGGTCATACATTGGATGTTCATTTTGTAATAAGAAGGATGAGCATCTCTGGTATTGCTGAAAGGAGAAATATTTGGTAGGGAGGTCTACTCAGTTTTCCTATATCATTGACATACAATTACTGAACACAGTAATGAGACAGTTTGGAGAGAGGCAGGGAGTTTCAATTGGTTCAACATAGTTTTCTAGGTGTGTGAGGAATCTTAGAGGTTGGGGACCTATCATCCCTACATAGACTGAAGTGGCACAATTCACCAAATTGGCACCATTAGGATGGTAGTGGAGATTAGATGTTGGGTATTTCGAGACTACTATTGAGTTTGATATCTAGTGGGGTACACACAAACCTATACCATATATGGATCAAGGTGTACCAGTTCCTATAGATATGCATCAACAAGCCTGACAATCGAGGAGGTGACATGGAAGATGGGGGAGGAGATCACAATGGGGTGTTTGAGAGAGAGAGAGAGAGAGAGAGAGAGAGAGAGAGAGAGAGGGNATGGGGGAGGAGATCACAATGGGGTGTTTGAGAGAGAGAGAGAGAGAGAGAGAGAGAGAGAGAGAGAGATGGTGGTGGTCATGGAGGAGGGAGAGACAGAGGGAAAGAAGGAGGGAGAGATGGAGGGAGAGACAGAGGGAGAGATGGAGGAGATGGAGATGGAGATGGAGATGATAGAGTTGGTGAAGGGGTTACTGTTGTGTGTGTATTTATTGTACCTGCAAGCTACAACACACCACTGCAATATGTCATTAGATTAGTGATAAAAACATGAAATATTAGAGGAAAAGCACATAGAAACTACTAAAACTGACATATTTCTTCCTATCTAAGAAGAGTATGATAAATTCTATAATTTCCCTTGGATTATGCATAAATTAGTGACATATACAAGCTTAGAATGGAAGATTCAAGTATAATGCAAGCTAAATGTAAATGCAAATGCAAAGTTCATTTTAGTGCTCCAGAGGAAAGATTGTGAAATTGTATGAATATTGAGCTAAGAATGCATTTAGATTTGTAAGAAATTAGAGAAACATAAGATTTCAAATGAAATTCTAAACTTAGGGGCCCATTGATCTCAAAATTCATTCCTTTATAGAAGAATTTGAGGAATGAGTGGCCAAGATTGATTTGTGAAGAGAGGTGGAGATTGAATCTTTTGTGATCCATGTGAGGTTATCCAAGTGATTTGACTCTCATTGGCTAATGGATTGACTTTTCATTTTGCAAGTGAGGAGTTGTAATTATTTAATTCCTTTTAATTAATTACTTTAGCCAAATATTTAATTGTTTTGATTTTATTAAATAGGCCAATGTAATTAATGTGAGTTAGTGGTGAAATCACTTTGATTTTAGGAGATTAAATTAATTTTAATGAATTATGTGAATTAATTGAGTAATTGTCCTGACATAATCAGGGGTATGATCACACTTAGGGAAAATAGGGTCTTTGGTTAAGGTAATCCAAATTAGGGTGGTTATATTTTCCCCTCTTTGAATCAATGTGCGAGCAACACATTGATTCAAAGAATGTCTGATGTTGACTTTAGAAAGTTTGAGAATTCCACACTTGATTGAACAAAATAGCTGATGAGATTAGTCTCGCACTTGATTGAACTAAGACTGATAGTATTGAATTTGAAATTTATCAAACAAAGGAGAATAAAACAAAGATCTTAAAGACACCAATTCTAAACTTGATTGAACAAGAATTAATAATACTAACTCTGAACTTGATCAAACAAAGGTCAGTACAAAGTTTCTAGGAGCTCTAAGGTATCAATTCTGAACTTGATCGAATGAGAATTGATAATACTGATGCCAAACTTGATCAAATGAAGGTCAGTATGAAGCTCCTAGGATCTTAATAAAGATCTAAAAATATATAGACATGGATATCTAGCTTGTTTAGCATTGAAGCCTTCTATCCAACAGTCCCAACTTGATCAAAGGAAACTGCCATGTCCCTAGTCTTTTGATGATGAAGTCATTTTTTTTCTTTTTGAGAAAGAATTTGATTGATTTTAAGTGTGATCATGCCCCCTTGGGAATGAAATCAAAGGAAAAGGAATAAAAATCCCTCTGTATAATGATATATCACTTGAAACAAATCGGTTGGATCAAGAAAGAATCAATTAGAAGATATGATGAAGTGAAGGTGTGTTAAGAGAAAACACAATTTTACCAAGTTGACTACTTGAAAACATAAATTTTGAGTCTGATAAAATGATGTAGGACCAAGATTTTGATCAATAATGTGAAATTTGGTGATATATAACCCGGGAAATTGATTATGTAAAGCCTGTGAATCATTTTCTGAACATATAGAGCATTTCTACATTTTTGGGAGACTATCGTAAAAATTTTACTATACTCTTAAAAACATTGTTTGCGCATTTGATTTCAATCCTGATAGATCTAAGAAGAAAAAAATTGAATTTTGATAGTTCGGGAAGAATTCTAGAGCTTCTAGACAGCTCAAAAAGGTCAATATATATCTCAAAATTAACTTTTAATTTATTTTCAGTTTTATCCTCAGTAAATCCAGAGCTCTGCAAAGAAGATGGTGGCCCCCATACAGAAACATTGATTTGAGCTAGCCCAATGATACCAGTGCCCGACCCAGTATGCACCACCTGTGAGTACATTGATACCTACCTATTAATGATTTATGTTTTTCATTATGTCAAATTTTGCAATAGCTATGAAGCTTTTAGTTCCCAATCGCATCATGTATCTGGGGTCGTGTCTAGTCAAACCCACATCGCATCTGGTTTTATTATAGAATTCTGGATCGCATTCTATAAATTTAGGATCGCATCCTATTTTGAGGTTTTGCATCGCATTTTGTAAATAAAATTTCCTTCTTTGAATGTGTCGCATCCGGTCAAAACAGGATTGCACCTTGTGTCCCGTATCGCATCCTGTCAAAATAGGACCGCTTCCCAGATTCCCCATCGTATTCAGTAAATTGTGCATCGTATCTAGTATACAAGATCACACCTAAGAAAAATAGTGTCATTTTCAGTTTAGGAGTTAGGGTGTTTTCCAATTTGACTATTTTTCCTCTTTTTGAAGGCCATAAAGACTTAACTGTTAGATTTTTTGTGTAATTGTCTTAGCTAGAATACTGATTAAAATCTGTAAATGTGTTCTTTTGAAAGATTGAATTTGAGGTTGTGTCATTTTGAGGACCTTTCCCTTCACAATTCCTTGCCTTATCACATTCCTTGGCCGTTGATGAGCTACAGATTATAGGGTGTCTCGGATTGACGTCACTTATAGATTTACCCGACATCAGGGTAAATTGGGGGTTTTTGAATGCTCTGGCCGAGAGATGGCACTCAAAGCACAATACCTTCCATCTCTCGATTAGTGAGATGACCATCACACCAGAGGATGTGTGGTGTATTATGCTAATGCTATTTATGGGTCGAGAGGTACGATTTGAGTCATCCTCTACCATAGCGATTGCTTCTGTGTAGAGATACTTTGTAGATCTAACTATAGTCCGATGATACCTTGCTTGGGACTACATGTGTGATCACTATGATCATTTACATGTTTATCTTGCTAGACTAATTGGAGGGATACTCATGCCTGATAGAGGTCAGCATGGATTTATGTGCAGCTGGGTAGAGACACTAAAGAAGATGGTCGTCTCATCACGCAGATTTGGCAAGGGTAGTTGTATATTAGCCCACATATATAGAGAGAGATACACAAGATTATATATGAGTGCTCTTGGAGTATGATAGTTGGTATATGAATATTATAGATCTAGGCCTGGGAGCACATCCCAGTTACATGGCCGATTGTAGATAGGCAAAGAGTACCTGAGTAGCCTTATGTATACATATATTTAGTATTTATCTAGTAGCTGCATCTGGGTAAGATGGAGTATTGGCATCATTTTTTTGATGATGTGAAAGTAGTTGAGTGGTGGTCATACTTAGATTGTGAGGAGTAGACCTCAGATAGGCAACAGATGCCATATTTTTTCCACAGTAGATATTTGATCAACTAGACCAGGTATATTGTGGAGATATTCCTTGTGACTCATGTGATGAGGCAGTATGGCCATATAAAGGGTATGTCACATGAATTGATAGCTTACGCACGCATCCATGATGAGGAGCCTATATGGGGAGCCCGATTATCATATGAGACTACACAGTTGGAGATCATTCATATGGTCACAGTCATATGGGATTACCTTCCTAATGTTGCAGATGGTGGGTGCACAGATGTATACCTTTCCCATTTGTTACAATTTCCATTTTCAAATTTTATAGCACTTGATGAGGTAGCTCTTTGCATAGAGGATGCTCTTGATTATGATCTTGTGGATGATAGACCTGTGAGAGGTAGAGGTGGAGCTCAGAGAGATGGGAGAGGTGTGGGTGGTAGGGATGGTGGTAGAGATGATAGACACCCTCCATAAGATAAAGGTCATAGACATGGCCAAGATGATTGAGGTAACTATGGAGATGATAATGGTGTTGGTGGACTGGGTGGTAGTAGAGTGGGTGGCAGCAGAGAGGATAGGTAGATGAGATTTTAGTTCATTCCTCCATGGATAGATCCAGGTCCTTTATTTCCTAGGCAGCAGCAGCAGCAAAGATCATCTAGGCAGGTTGTGAGGCCTACCCCAGTCTGACATAAGCTTAGAACTATTTCTCATTTATATGTTCTCCCTTCGATATAGATTTTGTTATAGTTGGACTATTGGGACACATGTATTACCTTATGGATCTGTTGAATCCTTTGCTTGTATACAACACCTGATTATGTAATAAGTGAATCTATTAGATACTTTGTGTAAGTGATGCAGATTTCCATTTAGGACTTAGTTTGGATGATTTAGTATATTGGATTAGTAAGTGGATGTTTTAGATAATATCAGTATGCATATCTATTAAGAGTTATGATTAAGCATATGGATTAGATAAAGAAATTGTTTAAAGTTCAAATGAATCATCGATGCAAATGTGAGTGAATGTGTGTTCAGTTTACATTATGTATCTCGATATGTTTATGTGTTGGTTTATTGGACCTACTGATGTGTGCAATGAGTG
>MU227608.1:864826-880313 GCA_018584345.1 Thuja plicata | reverse complement strand
TTTCATCACCAATTCCTATATAATAAACCCTTCATAACCATTTGAAGGATCCAGGATTTCAAGCTTACATGCGCCATTACTCTGTCAACATTCAAGCTATCTTGCGATCACACACACTTTGCAATTATCAAATTCTCGACGCTTCTCAAGTCATAGACGCTGCCCAGCCAATACTGAGCATCAAGAACAGCGTTTCGGAAGGAGTAGAGAGAAACAATAGAAGCTTCAAGCATCGAATGGTTTGCATTCGTTTGTCTTATTTTTTGTTGTTTGTATATTTTATTGCTCACGTATCTGTTATTCGTTTAGTAGTTATTGCGTACTTGATTTGCATTCACTTGTAAACCTTGGCTACTAACCCCTGCCCTTGGAAAGCTGTGGGAAACCGGAGAGAGAGGCATACAGTTACATTATGTTGTATGTTGTAGGAGTAATGTTGGACAAATCATTGAATCAAATCCTCAAAAGATTGCACACTTGGTGTGAATTTGGAGAACCATCCCATAGCATTTCTGCCTAGACTTCCCAGAAATAGCCTTATTAAATAAGTGGGTTCATTCATGTACTATATGCTTAGAGAAAAAAAATCTCTAACATGGTCATGTGGATCCATTTCTCCCATGTACTTTTCATATTTGGGTCTTTCCATGTTAGGAGGAAATGAAACCATGTTTATACTCTTGTCAAAAGGGAATGGACATATGTGTTCTAAAGAATAGTTTTTTGTTGGCTTAGTCTTTTCTTGCTTGAGTGTCACAAGTTCTATTTGCATTAGGTTTAATTGCTTTGTGAGTATGGAAATAGGTGTTTGTATGTCATTTTTCTTCAATATCTCAACATCATAGTCTTTGGGAAGTTTGACTCTAAGAGAAGCTAAGTGTAGGAAGTATTGCTCTTTGTCTTCACCAATGATCTTTTCCAAGGTCTTTTGGAACTTCCTACTTTGTTTGAGTTTGTTATACTCCTCTTTCGATATGTCTTCTTCACTTTCTGAATCAAACAAAGGATGTCCATGATTTTGTTCTTCTTGAGGTTCTCTATCGTCATGGTCTTGGCTATATTCCTCAAAAACCGCACTCCATTTGTGATGAGGTGCATCCATTTTGGGTGAGTCTTGATCAAATAAGGGATTGCGAGATGTCTCTCTGAATCTTCAGCAATGTATTGATTATGTCTTGTGTTAACCATGAAATCTGGGTCTCAACTTTGTCAAAAAATTTCCAATTATTTCAATAGGATGTCCAATTTTCCAAATAGGTGTGTCCAAGTAGTGAAAGAGTGTATTTGTTTATTTAGAGTGATTGACTCCAGTGTCAGAGGGTTAGAATGCTTTGATAGTGAGCTGAGAATCAAGAGGTTTAGTTGAATGAGAAGACCACACATTTTGGGACCAATTGTGAGAATCCAAAAGGAAATGCAAGGTATACTTCTAAATATGTTGTGAAACAGCGACAGGCAGACCAGCAAGAGCAACAAGACTAGACTGAAGAGCCAAAAGGGTATACAAAAATAATAAGTTTTTGATAGTGAAACATATGCAAGTACCCACTATCCTAAATGCGACTCTGATTATTTAAGTACCTATTGTAAGAATTGACAAAACATATGTAAGCAAAGTTTGATTGTTTAATTTCCCCAATTTTAGTGAATTTGCTTGTTCAATTACTTCCAACTTTAGAGAGTTTGCTTGTTCATTTACCCCAAATTATTATCAAGTTCTAAATTGACTTTTGAGTTTCTAATATTCCATAAAGGAAAAGAGCATAATCCTCTAATCAATTTAGTAAGTGAAACAAAATGTGCTTAAGATTTAAAAATTTACAGGAATAGAGTTAAGTTGAATGCTTTGGCAACCTACAAACCACTAGTTAGTAATTTCTTTCCAAATTTTTGACAAAAAGTCTCTGATAGAAATCTGGAAGAAATTATTAGGCTTCTCAACATCTAGAAACAATCATGATTAGCATATTAGTGGTTAAACTTTAAAATTTGCAAAGAAGCTAACCAGATGTGACTGTATTTCCTAAATGCGATCCTAGAAATTCAGTATGTGATTAACGATCCTGAAAATGATCCTTTGCAACTAAAGGCAATGCAAGAATTACCATATGCGAGCCTTTACTAAAGGTGATGCAGGAATTACCATATGCCAAAAATGTTTGTGTATTTATTGTACCTGCAAGCTGCAACACAACACTTCAATATGTCATTAGATTAGTGATAAAAACATGAAATATTAGAGGAAAAGAACATAGAAACCACTTAAAGAGAAATAAAACTTCCTATCTAAGAAGAGTATGATAAATGCTATAATTTCCCTCAGATTATGCATAAATCAGTGGCATATACAAGCTTAGAATGGAAGATTCAAGTAGAATGCAAGCTAAATGTAAATGCAAAGTTCATTTTAGTGCTTCAAAGGAAATATTATAAAATTGTATGAATATTGAGCTAAGAATGCATTTAGATTTCTAATAAATTAGAGATGCATAAGATTGCAAATGAAATTCTAAAATTAGGGGCCCATTGAGCTTAAAATTCATTCTTTTTTATAGAAGAATTTGAGGAATGAGTGGTCAAATTGATTTGTGAAGAGAGGTGGAGATTGAATCTTTGGTGATCCATATGAGGTGATCCAAGTGATTTAACTCTCATTGGCTAATGGATTGAATTTCCATTTTTCAAGTGAGGAGTTGTAATTAGAGGATTTATTTAATTCTTTTTAATTAATTACTTTAGCCAAGTATTTAATTGTTTTGATTTAATTAAATAGGCCAATGCAATTAACGTGAGTTAGTGATGATTTCACTTTGATTTTAGGAGATTAAATTGATTTTAATGAATTATGCCAATTAATTGAGTAATTTTCCTAAAATAATTGGGGGTATGATCACACTTAGGGAAAATAGGGTCTCATGTTAGAGTAGAAAAATTAGGGTGGTTACAATTGTTGCAGCTGCCCCATTTATTCCTCCTAGTGGTACACTTGTGGTAGCAGCATAGGCTGTAGGAGAGGAGGAGGCTTATATTGATGTGACTGGTAGTAGTTTAGAGGATATTGGGAGCACTAGTAGTAGCATTGGCTCTTCCAGTAGAGATGAGGAGATAGAAGAGGCGGTAGGAGGTGATGATACTAATCTGGTAGATGTGACGATAGGCGGTGATGTCACAGGTTTGATGGATGTAGATATTGGGGGATTTGATGAGGTCATGCAGGATGTACCTATTAGACCATAGGGTTCTAGTTTTGACATTGATTCTATAGATCTAGATAGTTTGAGACAACACTATCGAGACTTACAAGGTCGATATAATGACATACTTAGGAGTTTGAGTCTAGAAGAGGCGATGGCTATTAAGGTAGATGGTAGGGAAAAGGAACTAGATGCGGAGTGCCACTAGTATAGGAGGGTGACTTCCTTGGATACGAGGATGGATAGGATAGAGAGGGAGATGGATGTGGAGGGGGATAGCATGAGGACTGAGATACGGGAAATGAAGGAAAAAGCATAGGCAATAGATGCTAGAGCTAGGGCCATGGAGATATAGGTGAGGGATTTTTTTGCCAGTGTTCAAGATGCTACTACTCAGTAGATCATTAACAGATACTTTTAGGAAGGGGTAGAGAGTTCTAGGAAGACTCGGGAGATGCAGAGGGAGATTAATTATTGGCGAGAGGCATATGAGCAAATTATTCTTGTAGAAAAAAGGATCCCCATGTATACCCCATCTCATCAATCCCAGTGGACACAAAGATCATAGGGCATTGGTGTCATGGTTCAAAATAGCAGAGAATCACCATCAGTGATAGGTGCTCCTCCAGGACATACCGACGTTGGAACTTATACTCCAGTACCAACTAGGCCCCCTAGACTAGAGGGTGGAGGCAGTTCTAATTGATTCTATATAGACACTCTTTACATATATTTTACGAGCTTGAAAACTCTCCTTATGTCATTGTACCATGATACATTTTGAGTTATTTACATATATATTCACCTATTTCATCATATTTTCCTAAAACCGCATAAATGTTTCATACACCATTGCCACATAAAGAGAAAATTTCATAACTCACTAAGGCATCCATGATAGAGTTAAGTAAACAAATTGAGGTCTCACCAGGTTGATGTTTGAACATGCATGATGTGTACTTTTTTGTTGTATGATGATACTTTATCTTAAGGATTTTATTAGGATTGATAGAGAGATTTGTTAGTAGTGATAGACAAGAAGAATGAGGGAAAATTGGAGGAGATGAAAGACAATGAGAATGAATCTTGATTGAAACCTAAATTTATTTTTAACCATCTTTGAATTCCAACTTATTTAAGCAATTTATTTCATCATTGAGCCAATTTTATTATAGAAAAATTGAATATCATCATACCTAGATATTAATGATCTAGGCATGACTATCCTTTTGCATTATAACAAGCACTCTGAACAAACAAGGAATGTGGGTCGATCCATCTAGGTCGTTCGTTAAGATTCAAGGTATGTGTGGCGTATCACAACCAAATTATCCATTCTAAGGCCTATAATTATATATCCCATGTGGTTGTGAAGGCTCTTACCACAGACACCCAAAACTCTTTGTTAAGACTTCTCGATCAGCATCCCACACATAATAGTGTAAAGGGTAAATTTGGATGATCTTTTAAATAGGGTTTTAACAATGGAAATTTGCATATAAAAGAGACCCTATTCCATATTCAACCATTTACATTTAATTGTTATGATAAGGAATCTAAAGCTAGAAATACTTGCAAAGAATAATGGAGTAAAATACTTACCTCACATCATAGCAGATCTGGAAACACCCTTTTTTATTCTTGTTTTGAGTTTCTAAAACATCTGCAATTTGATATGGAATAGAAACGTAGAGATGGACAAAACCCAGAAATATTTTTCCGATCTGGCTCAGTTCTAATTTTTACCCTCAAGTCAATGTCACCATTGACCTAGAATTTCTGATTCTGACCTAGGGAAGAATCAACCTCTGTTCTGACCTAGTACAGAATGTCAATTTTGACCCAGAATAGAATGTTTGATTCCAACCTGCAACTCTCAAAACAACACCTGCAAATATCTAAAAAAGGGGGTTTTAGGGTGGCTATAAAGGTTTTTGCCTTAGTCAAACCCCTGTTTTGGTGGTTTCCACCTCCATGAATAGCCGAATATAATAGAATGTATGTGTGTGTTTCTCTTACAAAGAGCTTTGAATGTAAAATAGCAAGATCTAATCCTCTATATTAAAACCCTAACATGAATTTAAAATGAGAAAGCAATGCATAGATTTGAATATGACAAAGAAAGCATACCAAGCCCCCAAGGCTAAAGTATTCCTACCAAACTCACAATCCATGGTTTCTACACCATGATAGTATCTTTCAAATTCTTGAATGTTTAAAATGGTAGATCCAAGAAGAAGGAAGGAAGGAAGAACTTTTTCTTGCTCCAAAGAAGATCCACAATATCTTGTCCTCAAAATGCTTGTATATATTAAGCCATCATCATATCTCATCCTTCAATATCATCATCTTTCTTTCTTGCATCATCATCATGTCATAATTGTAATTGCATCATGTCATATCATGATTTCGTTTCATGAAGAAATGAAGGCAAAAGAGAGTGTTTATATAGAGATCTCAATATAGGCCTCCTAGGGAAATACAAGGGACCCAAATTCAAGTTTCACCTTGAATTATGGTCCAATTATAATCACCAACCAAGGAGGGTATGTATTAATTCTAATATTGGAGAAAACACTTCCGCATCTGGACCCGGGGACCTATTTTTAAGTTTAGAACCCCGATAAGCTCCAGATCTGAAAGCAGGGACCAACACCCGACAGAGGTCAAAATTGACCTCAACCTTGACCTAGGTCAAGGTTGACCTTGATTTTGACCTAGGCTAGAATCAACTTCAACCCTAACCTGAGGTTTCAAGTAGGTCATCTTGAGAAATTTGCAGTATTCCCAGGTTAGCCGGGGACCTAGGAAGGTGAGAAAACACACCAGAGTGTTGAGAAGAGGCACAGAGGCCATAGAAGAGGTATGATGAAGATTAGGAGAGCCAATAAATAGGTTCTACCTAAAAATAAATCCATAGAGAAGGAAATTAAGGAGGATCCATAGGATCCTAACCCTAGTTTCATCTAGAAATGGAGAATTAAGTGCAGATGCATCCTAACACGTAGATCTAATATGCAAGTGTACTAAATGAGGGCGCTAAACCTAAAAAAAGGAAGTGCTTCCATTTTAAGATGATACATTTATCCCCCACTTTAGCTTAGATATGACACTACATGAATATGCAAGCTAAAGTAAGAAACGTCATAAAGTAAAAAGGATATAGCCAAGTCCTCAATGTGGAGATCCTGCAAGAAACCGTTAGTACCCACAACCTGCAGCACACAAGGTTAATGAATAATCCATAGAGAACCTAAGCCTTACTAGGATGAATTTTAGAAGTACATATAGCCCCTTATGCCCCCTATTTCGGCTTACTAATTCTGAAAGGTGAAACAGGGTGATAAGGTTAGATCTATACACTGGATATGCATTTTATTGAAAAGTATTTTCCTAAACTAGTTATAAGGATTCCAAACCTTCCTAAACCAATTCAAGAGGTTTTGTATCAGAAGAATGATTCCAAATCTACTGATGGTACTAAAAATGGAGCTACCAAACTCAAGTTATGATGAAAAGAGTTAATGTCTATCTATATGCATATAAAGGGAAATTTGAATTTAACCTAGGTAAATTCAAACAAAACCCTAATAAAACCCTAATTTTTAGTTATAAATAAGAGAAAGAAACACTTAAATTCTCATTCTTACCATTTGTAGAGTTTATAAAAAGAAGCAGAATGCCGAAGAGAGAAGAACTTTGAATGAGTCACCACTTCCTGAGGTAAGTTCGTTGTTTTTAAATTTGTGATTGGAAAATTCATGTTTTTATAGGTAAGGTTGACCTTGACCCAAAAAGTTCGACCCTAGCCTAGTTATGTCGACCTTGACCCTTTAAGGTCAATCATAATTGGGAAGGTCTCATCCTTTCTGGGGATAAGGTCAACCATGACCCAAAAGGTTGACCCTAACCTAAAATGGTTGACCTTGACCCAAAAAGGTCAACCTTGACCCAACAAGGTCGACCTTGACCTAGTCAAGTGGGTATTATAGTTGTCTGATGATAGAAAATAGATATGATGTTGTTTGTGCTGACAAGATCTTGTCTGTCTTTGAGAGCACCCCTTTGGAGGGCTATTACTGACTTTCAAAGAGAACTTGTCCAAGTTATAGCAGGATGAGATACATCTATTGAGAGATGTGGGATTGTACTAGGTAGCAGTCCTACCAAAAATGAGGTTCCATCAATCCATGATATTAGCCATGATAGAGAGGTGGGACGAGGACACTTGTTCCTTCCATCTTCCATTAGGAGAGATCACGGTCACACTAGAGGATGTATATAGGATCCTACCGCTTCTAGTCTGAGGTGAGCCTGTCATACCAAGAGTGCAGCGGTGTCCTACCAAGGTTTTTTCAGATGGGAAGTATTTTTTGGGATGAGTACCATAGATAAGGACCTGCTCAGATTAGATCACTCTATCATCCATACCAGTAGGCTCAACACCTATAGTACAAAGAGTGATGCTATGTATACTCTCCTTGGTTGTAATACCCAACACAAAGGGTACAGTCTTCTTAGAACCATTCACCCATCTTGTATGTAGGATGGAGAGCGACAGGATTGTCTTCTCATGGGGCCACAACATGTTAGTCCATCTCTACCATGAGTTGTGTCAGTTAGTGAGATTATAGTGGGAGAGTCTTGTAGTATGCACCTTGCTACAGGTTTGGATGTTTGAGAATTACACATGTACATGACCATAGGGTGTTTCAGTGATGGTAGATGCGAGCACACCGAGATGTTTTGCTTATCCACTAGCAGATGTCTGGCAATACGGGGACATCCTCTTTTGGAGGGTATGATTCAACTGTATACCAGGTATTGATGTGATATGGAGACCATACTATTGGATGACAGAATGGACAAATACTCGACACTAGTTGAGACACTCATAGCAGTGCAAGCTACTAGAGGGTCCTATCAGTCATGCAGTGATGCCATATTACTATGATAGAGTGATGAGATAGTTTGGTCTGACACAGGGGGTCCCCTGGATAGTACCTTGGTATGTATCCTTGACGAGATACTACTAGAGACCCGGTGCTATACGCTGACCTACAGTAGCATATATTGTAGAGAGCAAGACAAATGAGACTGAGGATACAGAGGTAGCTCCTAATGTATCCTATTTAGGCATTAGCAGAGACTATATCAGATATTGGAGTCTACAGGGGACGCACCCCATCTTCCTTGATGACTACCCCACCAGTAATCTAGGTCTTTTGGAGAGGACACACCAAGGTGGTGACATACCAGTGGAGGATGACGAGGATCAGAGAGATGAGGAGGAGCCCATCTCCAAGGGAGATCCTATGGAGGAGGAGAGAGAAGAGGAGATAGCAGAAGAGAGAGAAGAGTCTAGATCAAAAGAGGGGGCAGAGGAAAGAGTAGAAAAGATACCCTTAGGTGGTAGTATAGGTGTAGATGATCGCGTGGTCTATGTTGTACCATTGAGATCACAAAAACCTCCCTGTGTGCATATAGAGTCACCACCACCTAGACCCAGACATAGTGAGCGGGGAGAGGGTAGTCACTCCATACCCCCACCATCTAGATCCTTTGGTGACACCTAGGAGGGAGGTCCATGTATGACATATACAATTGATTATAATATTTTAAGTAAATGTTTTTCTAGAAGAAGTACTAAAAGATAAATATGTTTAAATTCTGCAGCTAGCGTAGTGGAGTGGAGGAGCTTTGTATCTGAGGTCCTGAAGGATACATGTATATCCTACCGAATGCCATCTAGCAAGTGAGAGTCCCTTATTGGATAGAGGGATCTCGACATACATGTAGATATTTTTGCATGCATCCAGGGAGAGCTAAGGTTATGCACAGAGAGAGAAGAGAAATTGATCGCTAACCTACAGAGAGCTCAGGAACGTAACTATGAGATGAGTATGTTGAGGAGTCACACACAAACTATTGTACTGAGATCCTCAGCCTCACACCATAGATTAGAGAGAGCCGAGAGCCACCGACCCTCAGAGTGTAGAGATGGAGGTTGATAGACATGGCCCATGTACCATATATGTACCAAACTCATAGAATTTTATATATGAAAAAATTCTTTGCCCAGTTAGTTCTATGATTGATTACTTGTACTTTCCACCAATATAGAAAACTTAATAGAAAGAAAGAATGAAATTATGTATGAATGTATTCAACTTACATAACCTATGAAATAGACATAACTATTCTATAAGGAATACATAAATACACAAAGAAAGAATGATGTATAAGGGATAATATCATTTGAGATGCATAATATTAATAGGTTCCTTAAGAGGGACACCATTCATATTAGCAATCTTATAAGCACCTAAAGTAAAATCCTCAATTACTATAAAAGGTCCAATCCAATTAGGGCTAAACTTCCCTTTTCACCAAGGAAAGCATTCGCATTCCTTTGATTCTCATACAAGTCTAAATAACCTATCGAGAATGACCGTTCAATCACCTTAAAATTATACTATTTCTGAAGTGATTTATGATAAGCCTTTATATGTTCCAAAGCATTTATCCGTTGTTCATCCAACATTTCTAATTCCTGTAATTGTTGTTCCTGAAAAGTATCCTTGTCAATTATCCCATGAAATGAAACACGCAAAGAAGGTATTTCTAATTCTAAGGGCATAATAGCATCAGTACCATAAACAAGATTATAAGGAGAAGTTCCAGAGGTAGTACAGACACTAGTCCTATAAGCCCATAAAGCATAGGTAAGCTGGGTACGCCTATCTTTCGTATGTTTATTAACAGTTTTCCTTAATATTTGTTCAATAAATTTATTTTATGCTTCATCTCGACCATTAGATTGAGGGTAGTAGGGAGTAGAAAATCTATGTTGAATACAATATTTCTCCAAGAATTTCATGACTTCTTTATTCTTGAAAGAAGTGTCATTATCTAAAACTATCATTGAAGGAATACCAAATCATACAATAATATGATTAAGGATAAAATCACAAATAACATCCACAGTAGTAGAACAGAGAGGAATAGCTTCTACCCACTTTGTAAATTAATCTGTAGCTATCAGGATGTATGTATGTCCTTGAGAAGAAGTTGGTGAGGTTTTTCCAATAAGATAAAAACTCCAAATACTAAAAGGCCATGGAGCAACTTGATTACGAAGCTCATGAGCATGAGCATGAATTAAATTACCATGTTTCTAACACTAAGGACACATATTAACAAACGTAAAAGAATCTTGTTCCATTGTTTTCCAATAATATCACATTCTAAGAAGTTTATTAACTAAAGACTTCCCACCAAAATGTCCCTCACAAGAACCAGAATGAGCTTCTGCTAAAGCTATTAGAATTTCGGTTCTACCAAGACATATTAATAGAAAACCATTATAAGAACATTTGTAAAGTGCATCTCCCAAAATGATATAACATGCTTCAAGTTTCCTAATACGATTACGCATGTTCCTTGTTGTTGATTCTGGAAAAGTATTATCTTTCAAAAAATGAAAGATATGAATACCATTCATCCAAATGCAAGTTAAAACAATTAGTAGTAACCTTATTAGAAATTACAGGGTGTTTAAGAGTATGTATAGTAAATTGAAAGTCTTCAGCATTATTCTTTAGACAAACCAAACAAGCTACGCTTGCCATGGCATTTGTATGTTGATTATCTTTCCTAGGTAAATTCTGAATCATATAAGAAGAGAATTGTGAAAGAATATCAAGAGCCAAATCTCTATATTACATCATTTTATCATTCTTAGTCTGATAACCTCCTTTGATTTTTTCAACAATCAATTGCGAATCCCCATAGATTTCCAAGTTTTTAATATGAAGGGATGAACTTTCTCGTAGGCCAGCTATAAGAGCTTCATACTCCACAATATTGTTAGTACAAGGAAAGCTCAATTTATATGATGTAGGGATCAGTTTCTTTGTAGGAGGGACCAAGATAATGCCTATACTAGAACTTGTCTTATATCTATAACTATCAAAATATAATTCCCAAACATCCTCTTTCTTAATAGCTAGAATGTTCTCATCAGGGAATTATAGTTAGGTAACGCTTGTATCAGAATGAGGACATGGAGCTTCAGCTAAATAATTAGTTAAATCTTGTCCTTTAATTTACTTTTGAATAATGAAATTAAGATCAAATTTTGTAAGTAACATCACCCACTTTTCTAGATGGCCAGAGAGATCAGTCTTCAAAAAAAGGTGTTTTAGAGGATCAAATTTAACAATCACATTGACCTCAACATGAAATAGGTAATGCCTGAGTATTTTAAAAGCATAAACTAAAGCCAAGCATTGTCTTTCCAAATCAGTATATCTTGTTTCATAATCAAGTAAAGTCTGACTAATGTAGTACACTAGTCTTTCCTTACCTTCACTATCATGTTGAGCCAACAACACACTCACAACATTCGTAGTAGCGGAAGTATATAGATAGAATGGTTTATTAAATTGAGCAGGTTACAAAATAGGAGGATTAGCAAGATACTCCTTAAATTGTTCAAAGGATTGTTTACATTCCTTATTCCAAGAAAAAGTGGTATCTTTTCTAAGCAAGGAAGTGAAAGGAATAGTTCTATCAACAAAGTTATAAAAAAAATGAAGAATAACTTCTATTTTCCTGTGTAAATTGCGTAATTAAGAAATATTCTTAGGAGGAAGCATGTTAACAATAGCATCAATCTTTTCAGTATCAACCTCTATGCCTTTCTTAGTGATTATAAATCCTAATAATTTAATAGAATCAAATCCAAAGGCACATTTCTTAGGGTTCAATCTCATATTATAACTCCTAATTCTTTCAAATATTTGCCTTAAAATAAACACATGATCCTCCCTTTGTATATATTTTTCCAAGATTTCATCCACATAATCTTCCAGAATCTTATGAATGTAATCATGAAAAATCAAAGTCATAGCGCGTTGATAAGTTGCTCCCAGATTTCTTAATCTAAAGGGCATCATGACCCAACAAAATTTTCCCCAAGGTGTTATAAATGTGGTCTTAAGTTGATCTTCAATAGGAATAAATATTTGATTATAACCCAAAAAACCATCCATAAAAGATAATAAAGCATGACCCATTGTCGAATCCACAATCATATCAATATTAGGTAAGGGGAAATCATCTTTTAAGGATGCCTTATTTAAATCTTGAAAATCAGTTCACATCATTATCTTATTTTCTCCTTTAGAAACATCCACAATATTGGAAATCCATTCAGAGTAATCAATAGAGAGGATGAATGCAACACCTAATAATTTTTCAATTTCGGCTTTAACTAATAAGGCAATGCCTGGATTCATCTTGTGCATTTTATGTTTGACAAGTTTAGCATTAGGTTTGAGAACAATATTGTGAGTAACAATCTTAGGATCTATACCCGACATATCCAAATATGTCCAAGAAAATATATCTATATATTCAAGTAAGAGGGAAACCAACTGATCATCTTCATCTTGATTCAAACATTTCCCAATTTTGATTGCTTTTAAGATTCATTCACATCCATTTGAACTTCCATAGTCTTAGTTATTAATAAATTACTTTGCATGGGATAATCTATTGGAAAAGGAGAAATATTGTGTCCATCATGTTCTCCAAAATAGGCCTCATTATTCAGACAATAGGGCTTTCTTCTTTTATGATGAAACATAGGTAGATCTTGATAAGCCCCTAAAAAATCGGCTAAGGCTTCATCCTCGGGAAAAATATCCAAACTAGGTTTTTGATCCATGTCAAGGAGAATTAGATTAACCAACTTCAAATGTCCACCATAGATGTGATTGACATTAAGAGGAAAATCTGATGGTTGTTTATAAGGATTGAATCCCAACCCTTAAGTATAATCATAAAATTCATTGTCCAAGGGCACTTGTATACCTTGTTCATATTTACCACATCCTTTCCCATTGAATCCTGATTCTTTGAGTAGATGATAACCATAACCATATCTATCGGCCATATCAGATTGAGTTAAAGGAGCGGCATATGTCACAATGTCATAACAATCTGGTTTTATTGTCTCAATTGTTTCTTCAAGTGAAGCATTAACAAAGTTACTTTTTAATTTCTCATAAAGTGGAGGAGTAAAAACTTGTTTTTCAAACCCACTTTGTTCTTTCATAAACTCTAAATCAGAAACTTTATATTCTCCCATAAAAGAAGGATTAAAATCCAATGTTCCCAAATCATCTCTAGTGAAAGAAGAAGGTGGAGCTTCAGCTTTTTTAACTTCAGGTGGTTGCTCAGGTTCCTTACTTGGTTGAATAGGTTCAGAAACCTTAGCATATTCCACATTTAGGCAAGGATTCGGCGCATCATCTGCATGTAGTGTCTACATCATATTGTTATAAATGAACCTAACCTTAGGATGAAGAGTATAAGGAACTACATGCATAGTATGTAACCAAGGTCTTCCTAACAAAAGGTTATAATTCAAAGGTCTTGGCATAACATGAATAGGTGTGTTGAGAAGAACTGGACCAACCTTAATAGGTAGTGTAATAATGCCCAAAGTTTTCTTTGTAATATTATCAAATCCAAAAATAGAGATATTATCCAGTTGAATAGTTGTAAGATCGAACTTAATTTCCTTAAGCATATCCATTCTACAAACATTAATCCCAAATCCATTATCAATTAATGTTCTACAAATGATACTCTGATTGATAGAAACAACAACCATAAGAGCATCATATTGATTTTGCACCTCAATAGAAGGTAAATCATCATCAGTAAACACAATAGGAGGTACATAAGGCATAGTATGCATGCACTCCAAAATTAATTTATATTCTCTTGATTAGGGGGCAGATTAGGAAGAGTAGATAAAGCTTTTTGCAAAGCCTTATGATTTGTAGGAGAAGTTTGAAGCAATTCCCATAAATATATCTTAGCTAGAGTAGCACGTAATTTCTCAAATAAGTCATACTCCTTAAAGGAAGAAGGTATCCTAGGTGCTTGAGGAAGCATGGATTGATAAGGAGGTAAAGAAGTTGGAACAGTAGGTTGAGGATTATTCCATATGCGATAAGCATGTGAAACGGAATCTGTGTTATCGAAAAAATCCAAAGGATCTTTATGTTTACCCTTAATAGTTATTCGAGGACATCATTTTACCATCATCAAAGGTTTAGGGAATAACATTCTAGGTGCCTCAATGTTGTAAATAGTGGAACATGAAGGTAACCATGCACACACCCTATGGTAAAGGTCAATTGAAGAAGTTGTGGAGGATGAAATAGGAATAGGATCCATGGAGATCTCATTCGAACCATTTTCATTCTAACTTCCATGTACCTTGTTAAGGGATCTATCCTCTTGTTAAATAAAATCCTCATCAAAGTATTCAAAAAAAAATTCATACATGTTGAACACAAAATAAAATTACAAGCATGTAAATGTTTTTGTGTTTTTTTAAAGAAATTTTGTAATTTTTATATATTTTTGAAATATAAGTGCAAGAGCATAAAAGAAATCTACTTCTATATTCTTGCAAGATCCAATATGAAATGGAAATCTAACACCAAAAAGAAAGATTTGTCTATCACGGGTTCACCAAAATGTAAAGGGTAAATTTGGATGATCTTTTAAATAGGGTTTTAACAATGGAAATTTGCATATAAAAGAGACCCTATGCCATATTCAACCATTTACATTTAATTGTATTGATAAGGAATGTAAAGCTGGAAATACTTGCAAAGAATAATGGAGTAAAATACCTACCTCACATCATAGCAGATCTAAAAATACCCTTTTTCTAATGCCTGTGTTGAGTTTCTAAAAAATCTACAACCAAATCTGGAATAGAAATGTAGAGACAAACAAAACCCAGAAATCTTTTTCCGATCTGGCTCAATTTTGATTTTGACCCTCAAGTCAATGCACCATTGACCCATAATTTCTAATTTTGGCCTAGGACAGAATCAACCTCTGATTCTAACCCAGCACAGAATGTCAATTTTGACCCAGAACAAAATTTCTAATTCTGACCTGCATTTCCCAAAACAACACCTACAAATATCTAAAAAATGGGGTTTTGGGGTGGCTATATAGGGTTTTACCTTAGTCAAACCCCCATTTTGGTGGTTTCCACCTCCACAAATAGTCGAATATAATAGAATGTATGTGTGTGTTTCTCTTAGAAAGAGCTTTTAATGTAAAATGCCAAGATCTAATCCTCTAGATTAAAACCCTAACATGAATTGAAAATAAGAAAGCAATGCATAGATTTGAATATGATAAAGAAAGCATACCAAGCCCCCAAGGCTAAAGTATTCCTACCAAACTCACAA
>MU227608.1:853546-864776 GCA_018584345.1 Thuja plicata | reverse complement strand
CTAATCCTCTAGATTAAAACCCTAACATGAATTGAAAATAAGAAAGCAATGCATAGATTTGAATATGATAAAGAAAGCATACCAAGCCCCCAAGGCTAAAGTATTCCTACCAAACTCACAATCCATAGTTGCTACCCCATCATAGTATCTTTTGAATGCTTGAATGTTGAAAATGGTAGATCCAAGAAGAAGGAAGGAAGGAAGAACTTTTTCTTGCTCCAAAGAAGATCCACAATAGCTTGTCCTCAAAATGCTTCTATGTATTAAAGCATCATCATATATTTTCCCTCTATATCATCCTCTTTCTTTCTTTCATCATCATCATTTCATAATATTTATTGCATCATGCCATCTCACGATTTCATTTCATGAAGAAATGAAGGCAAAATAGAGTGTTTATATAGAGATCTCAATATAGGCCTCCTAGGGAAATGCTAGGGACCCAAATTCAAATTTTGCCTTGAATTATGGTCCAATTACAATCACCAACCAAGGAGAAGATGTATTAATTTGAATATTGGAGAAAACACTTCTGCATCCAGACTCGGGGACCTATTTTTAAGTTTAGAACCTTGATAAGCTCTGGATCTGAAAGCAGGGACCAACACTTGACAGAGGTCAAAATTGACCTCAACCTTGACCTAGGTCAAGGTTGACCTCAACCTTGACCAAGGTCAAGGTAAACCTTGATTCTTACCTAGGTCAGAATCGACTTCAACCTTGACTTGAGGTTTTAGGTAGGTGACCTTGAGAAATCTGCAGGATTCCCAGGTCAGTCGGGGACCTAGGAAGGTGAGAAAACACACCAGAGTGTTGAGAAGAGGCACATAGGCCATAGAGGATGTATGATGAAGATTAGGAGAGCCAAAACATAGGTTCTACCTGAAAATAAAGCCATAGTGAAGGAAATTAGGGAGGATCCATAGGATCCTAACCCTAGTTTCATCTAGAAATTGAGAATTAAGTGTAGATGCATCCTAACATGTAGATCTAATATGAAAGTGTACTAAATGAGGGTGCTAAACCTACCAAAATGGAAGTGCTTACATTTTAAGATGATACAAATAGGAAAAAAGATAAGTCATGAATCATCCCAACATCTCTAATAACTTAATGGAATCATGGAGATGCATAAGAACATGACTTTCAAAAATCAAGACATAATAAGACCAACTCGACTCAACAAGTAAGCAACCATATTGATTATGTGTCTAAGTTTTTGTAGTAGTGTGGAAATTTTTTTTTTGTTTTTTCTGATGCTATCAGATGAAGTATAAGGTACCTTGTGTAAGACTACTTTGTCTGGTTTTGAGTGTTCCTTTCCTTGTCTAAAATAACAAGACTATCTTGACAAAAGACTCTGTTATGGGACTTTGTTGATAGATGAGACAGAGTGATCAATTTGACAGAGGACCTGCTGATAAGTTTGACTATTTTGACTTGGTTTTGTTGAAGCTCATACTTGTTGTATGATGTCATTCAATGCCTGTTTTGAAATGAAAAGAATAGAATTGATACTCAAAGGAGACTTATTGCATAATTTTCTCAATTTTACAATTTTTTTGTGTCTGTCTGTGACAATTTTTTCAAGAATCTTTGCAAATTTTTTTGGTCCACCATAAGGTTCATTTGTTTGGAGTTGAGGTATGTGTAGTGTATCACATAAGTGGAGGCCCTTATCATAGACACCCCAAACATGGTCACCCTAGATGAATGTTTTTATGTTTTTTGATGTTTTTGAACTTTTTGAAGGTATTTCCAATTTTTAAATTTTTTCCAGACATTTTTCAAAATTTTAGGTATTTTTTAAGAATTTTTTACAATTTTTAGAGATTTTTCTAAGCTTGATGGATCATGACATTGGGGTGCCCCCATTCAGAATAGAATCAGAAATTTATTATGGAATGGCCATGGTGGACTGACATTGTGCTGATGTGGGACTATGGGACATAGACAAATGACAAACTTCAAGCCATGAGATATTTTCTTGTGGGATATGGGGTGAAATGATGAGTTATACCAGATTGGAGTGATGATAGATGGTAGAGAAATGATCTCTACACATGGCACCGGATTGCCCAATTTTTATTATGGTACTTGCCTAAGGGACCACCGAAGTGGTTTTCAACATTGGATGAATTTATTTCTCTTGTTTTTCTATTTTTGTGTCACCGAAGATGCTTGATTACCAAGTTTTGGTAAGGTAACATTTTTTTTTTTTGATTTTTTTTTATTTTTTTTATTTTTGAAATGGGTCTACTCTAATAGTTATGAATAGTACTTACACATATACAAGCTATTTATGGGGTCTGATAGAGGCTGGCCCTTTGATATTGATATCTGATATGCTCTAGACCCATAGATTGTTGTGATGATATAAGGACCTAACTAGTTTGGTTTAAAATTTTCTAGCTTTTCTCTTTCTATTTGATTTTATGATGCTCCATTAGTACCAGTCCACTAACTTAAAAAGCTCTGGGTATGACATTTTTGTTGTAGCTTCTCCTAAGATGTTTTTGATATGCTTGCAAATGTGTTAGTGCCTTTTACCTCTTTTCATCGAGAAACTCTAGTGTTGAAGTGATACATACATTAATGGGAGCTTAACCTTTATTGGTAAGATAGATTTAGTATCATATACTAATGATTATGGAGTGGATCATGTGGGAGTACAAAAACTAGTGTGGTATGGATATAGGGTGGGGTTGAGTTGAAGGTTCCAGTCTCGACCAACTTCATTGACTTTATTTTTCAAGATTTTTATAATGGTTTTATTCATAGCCTCAGTGTTAACTTGGGGAAAGTATAGAGAAGAATAGATGTGGTGGATGTGGAATTTTTTTCAAAGTTCATCTACTCGTTTGTTTTTGAAGGGGGAGCCATGATCTATAATGATGGTATATGGAACATTGTACCGACTTATGATATACTTCAAAAGAAACTTGGAAATTTTTTTACCACTGGTGTAGGTCATTGGAATTGCTTCAACCCACTTTGTGAAATACTCAATGGTGGTGATTATGTACTTATGACCATCAAAGAATAAGGGGTGAATATTTACAACTAGGTCGAACCCCCATTGTGAATAGGGCGTCGATGATGTTAGTGGTTGTAGCTCCTGAGAAGGTGCATGGATAATGTTCCTATAAATTTGACACTTTCTACATTTTTGTACATATAGGCAAGCATTTTTTTGCATTGTAGGCCAATAATATCCAATTCTTAAAAGCTTCTTGGCTAAGGTCAAGCCACTAGAATGACCACCACAAATTCCCTTGTGTACTTATAATATCTTCATTTTTTATTCTTCTAATTTGAGACATATGGGGAGTGTTCCATCCATACTATTTCAGAAAAGTGTGTTGGAAATTATTGTGTAATGGGAGGCTTGCCTTATCAAGGACTTGTTTTGGCTAGTTTGCTAGGCATATATATCTTGGTACTAGGGAGAATTGGGACCAATAATTTTTCACACGACCTTGAGATTGGGCACTTCAAAGGCAAGGACCATAAGTCATTCAACCAAAATTCACAATGTGTCACATCTGGTGGCATATCAAGCAAGGATCCAACAATATCCATGGTGTATACTTCTTTGTTCTTGACTCTAAGGATCTTCTCAAATGATATCATTTCAAAATGGTGTTTCATGTCTTCTACCAAAGCCTTATAAGGAATAATTTTGTCATCCTTAATGTCATAGTTTTTGTTGACTTGGTTGATAGTCAATTGATAATCTTTGTACACCTGTAGTTGTTGGATCTTCCACTAGATATCTATTTTGAGCCCAATAATCAATTCTTAATACTTGACTATATTATTGGTGCAGTCAAAGTTCATCCTATATGATCTTGGAATGGAGTCTCCTTGGGGAGTGATAAAGACTATGTTAGTGCCTAATCCCTTTTGTCTGTGAGAGTCATTAAAGTATAATTTCCACTATTTTTGTTCCTTTGAAGAAAATATGCTTTCATCTGGAAACTCTATCAGCATCGTATGAATAGAAGGTAATGGAAAATATTCCAATTGGTTGGTGATGGCTTGTCCTTTGATTTCTTTTATGTCCATGTAATCAATGTCAAACTCACTGATAATCATGACCTGTTTAGAGAGTCTCCCTGTTAATGTAGCTTTACTCAATAGATATTTCAATGGATCAATTTTTCTACTAGGATCATCTTGTGACTCAACATGTAATGTCTGAGCTTTTGGGAAGCAAAAACTACAACCAAACATGCTCTTTCAATAGAAATATAATTTAGCTCGTAATCCACAAGTGTATGACTGATGTAGTATATGGCTCATTCTTTTCCTTATGAATCATTATGTTCTAATAGTGCCCCTAGTGAGTGCTCTATAGCCGATATGTATAACACTCAGAGTTGACCAGGAATATATGCCACTAATAATGGTACCTAAATAAGATATTCTCTGAATATTTGAAAATCACTTTGGCAATATTTTTTCCATACAAATTTGACATCTTTATATATAAAGTACTAGAATGGATGACACTTTTTAGCTAGCTATGAAATGAATCATCTTAATGATTGTATCCTACCCTGTAGACACCTTAGGTTCTTCAAAGTTGTTGGTGGAGGCATATTAATAATTTCTTGAACTTTTTCATGATCAAATTCTATTCCTCTGTGGGAGACAATGAATCCCAACAATTTTCCTGATGTGACCCCAAAGACACACTTCTTTGGGTTTAACCTTACCTTGAATTCCTGGAGTCTGACAAAGACTAACCCCTAATACTAATAGATGTAGATTCCTTTCTAGGGATTTTTCCAATATGTCATCAACATAGTCTTCCATTGTGATATGCATCATGTCATGAAAGAAGGTCGTTATTTCTCTATGATATGCGGTGGCTACATTTTTTAGACCAAACAGCATGACACACCAATAGTAAGTGCCCCAGGTACAAGTGAAATTTTTCTTGTGTTGATCTTCTAGTGCTAGCTTGATCTAATTATATCTTGAGAAACCATCCATTAGTGACAATATTTTATACCTTAAAGTGAGATCAATGATCATGTCTATGTTCGGCAAGGGGAATTCATCCTTAGGACAAGCCAAATTTAGATCCCTGAACTCAGAATACATTCTTATTTCTTAGCGGTATTTAGACACAGGTACCAGATTGGATATCCAATCGGCATAATAAATAGGTCTTACAAAGCTTTCATCCAGTAGTTTCTTCAATTCTGCTTTGATCAACAGTGCAATTTTAGGATGCATCTTTCCCAACTTCTATTTATATGGCTTTGCCCCTGATTTTAGTGGTAGGTGGTGTAGCATTAATAATATATCTAACCCATGCATTCCAAAGTATGACCAAGCAAATTTTATTTTCCCATCTTTAAAGAACTGAATGAACTGTTCTCTTTCTTCTGGTGTTAATGACTCTTCCAAGTAAATTAACCTTTGTGTTTTTGTGGTGCCAATGTTGATTGTTGTTATTTTCTCTACCACTAATGGTGATTGTTCTTTAGTAATAGGAATTATATCAATCTCTCCATCCTCAGGTACCTAAGAGAGGTTTTCACCCTTTGATACGCCTTTTGTTTTTACTATTTTGCAGCTAGAAGGTCCCTTTCAATTTTCACCTAATAACCTTAAATATTTCTTTAAAATTTTATGACTAGAGGATTGATATAAATCCCCAAAGTATGTTGTTTTGTCCAATTTGATGTTGAAATCTTCCTTGTGGTCACCCATAGGTATACCTTGGCTTAGTCTGAAGAATTTAGCGATAGCTTCATCATTCTCAAAAATGTCCATGGTAGATGGATTTTTTCATTCCCAATCAATAAGGTTAGGGTAAATCAAATCTATGTTATCTTGGGTTTGGAAGGATGAAATTGGGAGTTTAGTCAAGGTATTGATATAGGACTTACTTATTGATTCATAGGTTTCTGATGAGGATGAGGATGAAGGTTCAAATTGGTTCCAAAATTCCTCAATCCAAGATTAACAATCTGTGGGTCTATTGTGCAAAGATAGGTGGGAAATGGAAGTGTTGATACGTAAGGTACTAGTGGTGTGTAGTGAGTGTCACTTGTAGTCATTCGAGTCTGTGTCCGAGTGGAGTTCCTTAAATGTCTCAACTTCACTATAAATACAAGCATTAATATCAGAGGGTAGTGAGGTATCTGTAATACCTTCTATCAGTGGTCTATAACCTAAGCCATGATGCTTTAGATTTTGGGTTAGTGCAATTGGTTCCATAATTCCTCTATTCATTTTTTCCTAATCCAGATCATCTATTATATCCTTGTTCCTAGACAATGGTGTACCCCCATCCATATTCATGTACTATAATTTTGACCTTAGGGGGTTCTTCATCTGTATACAACCAAGAAGACAAGTTTTCTTCAATGATATCCTCATGTATGTCTCCCCATCTTAGAAAAACCATCGGTGGATAGACAATTTATAGTTGTTGTTTTGTCTTAAGAGGTTGCCTAGGTTTTCCATAACAATGGGGTGAGAAAGATAGCTTTCCTACATAAAAGTTTGCATAGGTGTATTATCCACATCCATTTTCTTAAACTTGGATTTTGAGTTCCGATGTGGGTTCCTTAATTGATTTAGCCAAGTCTACACAGTCTATGTTTTGATATGAGGAGGCAGTAGATGCCTCCTAATTGTTTAGTACTTGATTAGAAATAGCTCCTCTAATATTTGTGCAATAAATAAAAGGATCTCTATCACCAGGCATGGTGATTTCAACTTCATCATGAGGAAACTTCAAATATTGATGATGAGTAGATGGTACATCCTGCATGGAATGGATCCATGGTCATCCCAGGAGCATATTATAACCTATCTCTAGCTCTAGATCTAGTACCCAGAATGCAGTGTCGTGTGTTGCTAGACCCAGTTTGATGGGGAGGTTTATTACACATCGGGAAGGACACTCTTCATCATCATATTCTTTTATTATTATATTCTTGGTAACATTTACACAACTATCAGAGTAGCCTAGTGCTTTTACCAATTTTAGGGTACAAATATTTAGACCCGCTCCACCATCTATCAAGACTCATCAAATTTTATGGAGGTGGAAAAAGACTTCAAGCTACAAAGGATCATTGTGAGATGGTTTGTGGGTTAGGATATCCTTCTCAGTGAAGGCAACATGATGTTGTGTGGATAGATTTTCCACCATGGCTTGAAATTCATTAACATTTATATCTTTTGGATTAGAGGATAGTTGTAAAGTTGTGTCTAAGGTTGCTTTATGATTTAGAAATATGTGAAGCAGTTCATAAATGGAAATTTGTGTTGAGGTCTTCTTTAGATGATCTAAGTGGTTATACTAACCATAGGGTAGGTTGTGTTGGTTCCTTTTTATGTTGTAATAAAATGACAACAACATTTTCCTTTTATGATTGTTTTTATAGAGGAGCCACCTCCAAATATATGCTCATGCAAGAAAAGGACCAACTAACAAGCACTCTCTTAATAATTCTACACTTTAGGCCCTTCTACACCAAGGGTTGGACACCCTACAATACCTTCTGATATGTCTTATAAGGTACTATCCAGCAGTAATCTCACAATGATTCAACATGACTGGGAGATACTAGGTAATTGGCTAATTACCAATTGAACATCAACCATGAAATAGAGTGTAAGATAGAAAATTATTACTAACTGATACAAAAGTATACTAAATGGATTTTAAAATTTTTTCTTATAGGAACATATAGCAAATTATGCAACTAGATATGTAGTAAAACAAAACTTATCAGCTTCAGATCAGTGCTTTATCCATTGGGCTATATTCTGACTCAGATACATTATGCTGAAATTAATGTTCACCAAAGACATCAAATCATAATACAATCATCCCAAAACCCCTACTACTAATAGAATCCTTGCAATGTGTCAGATGAATCTATGCATAAATCAGAGCCTAATTTAATCTAATCCTGGATCAGAACTCTCAAATAAGTACATAAACACAGATAAAACTATGCTAATGAATTGGAAAATCCATAACTCATATGACACATAACACAAGAGAGATTGGAATTTGGATCTTTGTATTAAGTTTAGAAAAATCTTATTTCAATATACAAAAGGCACTCAGAAATAACCTGCAAAAGATCTCTCAACTTTATTTCTGACTTATTACACTATCTAGTACAAATTATGCTATTATTCCCCTCTTGACTGAAAACCTTTACAATATGTTTTTCAAATAAATTTTTCAGCCCTTTCCAATGATCTCGGGAATACTTTTATAGATTAGGATTGCAACAAGCTTCATATCAATTGGAATAAGGACAAAATTAATGACTCACTAAAAGGACAAAATAGCTAATGGAGTGATAACCACTCTTGTTACAATAGATATTCAACACATTTTGTCTTCTGACCACTTTGTACTTACAATTGCTTCAAAGTTTCTCGGTGTGAGCCATCTAGAATCTATTTTCTTTGATGTTGGTGATGTATGATCTTTACTTCCAACTGTACCAACCACTCTATTGGGCTTCATCATCCACTTGCATGTCCTTGCCTTCGCCTGGATCAACTATTGTGTACTTGTTTTTCAAGGAAGTGTACACCTCATCGCTTGGCCAACTGAAGCTAAGGACGTCATCTTTTCTATTGTTGATCTCCTTCTAGGTGGTATATGCCTTTTCAATCTCATCCAACCAAAATGCAAAAAAAGATCTGACCTTGCCAACTATCTCAACTGTTTGAACAAATAGCAGTGTACTTTCCAAGGTTATTATGTTGTTGGTTCTAACCACCAATGCTTCATTCATTTTTCGATGCCATAACACCTCATCTTTGATATTTCCATTTTTTCTGAAGAGATTTGGGAACATCTCATACCTTTCTTCTGAATATTCTCTTTTCAAGGCCATTATTTTTCTTATGACAATCTCCCTTCTTCTATCCATGTCCATGAGTAGTTTGACACATTTATGAGTGCCAATCAGGACTATGTCAACACCATTCTCCTTCTTAGAAGGGGTGTGGAATAATTTTAAATCTCCTCCCTTCCCTTTCCACTTATTTACCAATTGGTCTAACTTGTCTTTGTCTTCATTATATTCATTTACCATACTAACATTTTTTTTACCTTGTGCATATATGGCAGTAGGCACCAATTCTTGTGTACAATACATCATAATTCTATGTATCTTATCTACATATTTTTGCTTCACCCATACTTCTACTTCTCTGAAGGCTGTAGATTTCTCAACCCACTCTTTCTTTTGCCTTTCCAGCTTTGCTCTATTAGCAATTAATCTGGCCTTTTCTTGCTCAACCTCCTCTAATGTAGTAAAATTTTATGGTGCAAGGGAAGGAAGATAAGTGATAATGGGGCTTGATGAGGATGGCTGGTGAGGTTCTTGTGTAATCCTCTTTAATGGCACAACTTGGGCTATTTTCTTTCCCTCTAGGAAAGTAATCCTAGCATCCTTTTGCAAAGATTTGACCCTCTCATCATTGTAAGCTTTTAGAACAACTTCATACTTATGGGTTAGGCTTTTGCAAGTACCTTCTTGTTTCTCAGCTACCTTCAAACTCAACTTGGCAGTTTGCAAAGTAAGGTTAGTTGATTCTACCCCTGAAGTATCTGACACTCTTTTGATTATGAGGCTGCCTGCGCTCTCATCCTGCTCATCTTCATTTATTCTCCTTTTATCTTTCCTCTTTAAGGACCATATTGTCAGTGCTGCATGATCCTTACTAAACTAGGCACCAATGGATGTCCCACTAGTGTGCATTAGTTTGGCTTCCTTTCTTACAGCATCAAATACAATTGCATCAACTAAATCCCACAGGGGTAATATAAGGACTCATTTCTTCTTTACCAATTCCCTGCCCTCTTCAGGGGTTATCTTGTCAAATTTAGACATCAACTCTTGCTTGATCTCCTTTTCAATGTCTTCCTTGCTCTGGTTTAGCTGAGCTTCTTGAAATTTGTGACATTTGTCCTTGAACTCATCAATATGGGTTCTCCATAAGAAATGAATAAAGGCCCTAGCCTTAACAAAATTGTCATCAGATAGAAATTCTTCACTAGCCTATTTAGTTATAGGATCCAACTCCTTTCCTTTAAAATCATCTACTATAAGATCTAGAGATGTATGCCTAGGTGCATCTGGCACTCCTCCTTGTAGCTCTTGGGCTATGATAAAAATTTGCCCTGTATTTCCTATTTGTGTCATGCCCAAAACTAGGGAAAAACACAGACAAATTTTTTTTTAAAAACACAAGTACATACAACTAACAATGGATGTGTTGAGGGAAAGTGATAACATGGCGAAGTTAATCTTTGAGTTTCAAGGTATATTCAAAGATTGAATTAGGGTTACGCCACATACGGATGCAGATTTGGAGCATCAACTTGATGTACGGGTTACATGAACTATTGTGTCAGATTGAATTAACTATGGTTTTATGTTTAACCACATGTAGTATCGTGATGGTAATTTAACTGATATGATCATATGTTGAATTAGGTTGACCTAGTGTTACTTTAATTATTAACCTTGATCACAACTTAATCTATTTAAATCTAGTACCAATTCTCTTTCGACATTAACTACTAACATCTATAAACAACCCCAATATAACTATCTCACACCCATTAGTTAATTAATAAAAGAGAACTAAGTTAATCTCAAGAATTAATATGTATAACTTTTCTTAACTACCCTTGGACCCACTTAAACATATATATTAAAATATCCACTAATAAAAGGACTAATTAAATTCTACTCCCTTTTTAAACAAATATACATGAAACATTTACCATTTGACATAATTCAAATTTAATAACAATTTCACTATACCAAATAAACTATTAATTAAAATCTAATAATCATAATCTAATCTAATTTCCTTACTTACTAATATCGATTCTAATTAAATTTTCCCTTTATAAAAAAAAACACATGCAATCCTAATTCATTAATCCCTTAACAAAAATTAAATTAACCTTTAAATAAATAATTAAATTAACCTCTAGTAAAAGCAATTAAATTAACTCCTAGAAGAAAATTAAATTTGCCTCTAACCCCTTTGATCACATGAGCAATATATATTCTAATTAACATAATTAAATTAAATTAACTACTAACTAATATTAATGATTCATTTTAACTAATTAACCATTGGATAAAAATATATTAAAAGTTGATTCCATACTAAACAAATCAGCACATAATAATAAATTTATTAATTACTA
>MU227608.1:806443-838906 GCA_018584345.1 Thuja plicata | reverse complement strand
TACAATTTTCATACAGAAATGTTTAAAACATAATAATTCCATAATCATCATGACATAACATCCATGAAATAATCAAGTCTAATCATGATTCGATCTTCTCATCAATTCACTTATCTAAACATATATACTCAAAATCAACCATATTTTCTAGGTCTAATCTATATCAGAATGTAATCCATACAATATAATCATTATCATAAACATAATATCTCGAGTCTCTGTCAGGATAATCAAAAAGTGTATCAATGTATCAAAACATAAAGTATCAAAGTGTGATCAAATAGTAATGCTATGATGGGTCAGGGTGAGGCCTCACAATTTGTACCAATTGTTCTACAATAGCTTGGTCATCCATTTGTAGAGGGGACTGAGAAGTGGAGTATACCTCACTTGCTTGTTATTTTCCTTCTAGCTTCTATCTCTTTAGAGATGGCATTATCCGAGTACTAGTATCTTCTGGTCTCTTTCACTTTTGATCAAAATTTTTATCAATCTTGGGCATAATTGTATTGTACCCTCTTCTTTTATAGACCACATAATTCCCAGGTGGGACTACCCTTCCCTATGTAACTCTGCTCATAATAGCCTTACCCTTTTCTAGCTTAGTTTCCATTACTTTGTTCTTCTTCTGGTTAAGAGTTTGCATTATGTCTTTAAACATTGTCATCAAAGACTCAATCTTTTTGGCCCAGGGCGAAAATACCTTTCAAGGATCATAGGATCTATCAAAATTGTGAATAAAATCCAGAGATTTCTTATATACCAACCATTTTCCTTTCTTAACTTCTTGTACATTCAGATCAAAAACATTTCTTATGATGTCCTCTGGGAAGTTGAATTGGTGGTCAAGTGCCAGGCACTTAGTCATTTTCCTGAACATATTCATATTAAAACCTTCATTGTTTGTACATCTTGACACAGATGTTGCTATATGGTATGGCTCAAAATACTCGTCAAAATGTGTCCATCCTCCCTTTGTAATAATGAAGTGATGGGCTCTGGTGAGGGTAGGAAAAATACTTCCCTTCATCTTGCCTGTCAAGGCTTCTTGTTGCAATCCACCTATTTGCCTCAAAATTTTTGCTATCCCAATCTTCAATGGCACTATGTAAAGAAAAACATTAGGGGTTCCCCTAAATCCATAAACTCTGATAACTGTAGAGACAGGGTACAAGATGAGATCTCCCCAATTGTGAATAATTTTTAATTCTGGGGCATACTCCATAGGTCTTAGTAGTCTCATCATGTCTGTGTGGATTCTAGGGTTTTGCTTGCATAACAAGGATTTAAGCCTAGCAGAAAAAACTCTATCAAAATTTACATAACTAGATTCCTCTCTATCCCAAGATAAATCAGCACTCCATAGCTGGACAGGTAAATTCTCATCATCCTAAAATTTAGTAAGGTCCATTTCTTATTCAAAAACATCAGCACTATTGAACAAAATCATGTGCATCATTAGAGAATACCACCCCATTGGCTTGAGTATATTTTTATCTTTGATGCCTATTAAACCCTCATGCATTAGCTCAGCAATGTAAGAAGCATAGTCAAAAACTACTGATAAATGGGGATGCAAAATCTGAACAACCATAAGCATTATGTGAATAGGCATTATTTCTTCTTCATCTTCTCCTAACACAAGGCACATAGCACTATACATTTTCCTAGCCTTACTATTGAAATAGTCCAGTTTGAATGGCTCTACTGTGTTTGGGCCCACAACAATCAAATCCCTTATCTTATTGAAATATCATTTTAAAGCCTCATTCCTTTAGTACCCCTTCTGAGTCTAGTAGACTTGTTTAAAATAATTGAAATCAATGTCATCCATTTGAATGGATATGTCACTTAATCTAAATATCCTTTTGATTTCATCGCTTGTGACAGTCAATAGCACATTTCCCTCTTAATCTCTTAAAACCTTGGATACCCTATCATATGTATTTTCTATCAAAGTGAAAAGGTCTGTATCCATAAATACCCTGGGTACTATCAATTTTCCCACATCGAGATCCCATATGTTGCAATTTTGGGAGGGAGCATTCCTCTGACTATAAGCAGTTTTAAACAAATTCAAACCATTTATGCTAGTCCTGGGATCCTTTTCCCATCTACCCGTATCATACAAACCCTCCCCGACTCTAAAATAGGGATGTGTTGGAACTATTTTCTTAGCCTGGGTAGCATCACTTGTAGACCCACTCAACTGATGTAGAAGGTCGTCTCTAACATTTCTATCTTGGTATTCTATCTTGCCATAGAATTCAATCCTAGGGGCCATTTTTTGAAACTAGGGCTTTTTACAAGACTGATATTCTGATTTAAAATAAGAACTCTGAGACCTTTTCAACTTTCAAATTTCACTAAATGCATGAATTTATGTTGTATCACAAGAGACTTACCCATTTTGCAATTTGTCGCAAGGAGCTGAATCTCACTACAATTTTAATCTTATCCTCAATGATTTTGATGAATTATGGCAACTTCATGTTTAAGAAATGAATTATATTTCCCCAATCAAATCAATCTTTCGCATTGAATTGACTTGAAGTGGCCAGATGTTCTGCAATTAATTTTCCTGGTTCAAACAATGCGGCTTAACGGCTCAATGATGATCACTTTTAAGAATTTTGAATCTGGAATGTAGATCTCCAACAACATTTCCTTCATCTGATGGCTCTCATCTTTTCCCAAAAAACAACTGTTCATCTGGGACACGTGTCAGCACGACTTGATCGCTTAAATGCTAGATCTTGTTCACTTTTTTTTAAGCGATCAAGTCGATTGTCTAATTCACCTTAACTTGGCTGCAAGTTATTCTGCCTTGAGTTTACTGACTGTGGCTATGATGTCATCCACTTGAACACCTATCAACACATCTTAATGGCTTAATCACTGGACCTTTTGCATCTTTCCTTTAATCCATTAAGTGATTTTTCTGATCTTTTCCAACTTGCATCTTACTTAGCATCATTTTTTCATTGTACAGGACCCACTTCCTCTGCCACGCGTCACCATGACTTAATCGCTTATCCATTAGATGTCAATCACTTTGCCTTTAAGAGATTAAGCTGACCGTTAGGTCTTTCTATACATGCTCTATCTCTAATTCTTCCTTTATGACCTCAATCGGACCCACTAGGACACATGGCATCATGACTTAATCGCTTAAGTGATAGATTTTGTGTACTTCACCTTTAAGTGATTAAGTCAGTCATTAGATCTTCAACAAACTATTCACCTTTTAATCTGCAGTCAGGCTTCACCTTTAGTGGAATACACGTCACCACCTGGATACATGTCATCACTGCTTAATGGCTTAGACGCTAGATCTTGCATATCTTTAGGCCATTAAGTCATCCGTTAGATCAAAATAAAATTGCCAGCACATTAATTAACATCTGCTCAAAATACACGGGTCCACTAACTGCCACATGTCAACACTACTTAATCGCTTAACTGATAGATCTTACACACCTTTTCCATAAGCGATTAAGCCCACCATTAGATCTATCTATTGTTTAATCTTCCACCATACTGTACTTGGACAGGGCCCACGTCATTTCAAAGACACATGTCACTTAGACTTAATCGCTTAAAGGATAGATCTCGATCATGTTGGGATCAAGTGATTAAGTCTACCGTCTGATGAAAATACATCTGCCCACTATTTAACTGAGATCCTTTCCAACCATCAGACCCACCAAAGACACATTTCAACATGGCTTAATGGCTTAAATGGTAGATTTTGAGCACTTCAGGAATAATCCATTAAGCGGGCCATTAGATCAAAATACACTTGCTCGACATATAATGAACTTAATTAAAATACTTGCAGATTTTGGACTAGATAATAATACATGACCATGGGGTTAGGAAACTGACAACTTAATAAACATGAACATTTTAAAAAGGAACCCATTTGAGACATGACCTTAAGTGATAAAAAGTAACATGAAATTAGAAACCTTTTCAATGCTTAGGGTTTTAGGACCAAAATTTATGCTATGAAACATGAAACAAGGGTTTTTTCAAGTATTCTTCACAAGAAGTTTTGCAAAAATAGACTAGGGACTTATTATTTGAAAAAAAAAATGAATAGACCTAACAGGTTGGATGACTTATTTGGTGCTACAAGTTTGATGGGGCTCCTTGCACTATGATTTTAGAATGATAGGTAGCAACAACATGTCTGGACCTCAAATAGTAATGGTGTCGATTGTCAGATTGGGATCCAGTTTGGGGTAAGTTAAGTTTGCTTTGTTGTCATGTTTGGATGTGGAGGCACTACCTTTGCCATGATCCACCAGTGGCATTGAGAATATTTTTTGATGTTTTTTGGTGGTGCTTGAATTTGCGACAACTTCAATTTCATCTCGGTTGATGAAATCTTGGGCAATGTGTTTCAGTTGCATATAGTTGGCAGTTTTGTGGTAGTCACAATAATCATTCTCGTTCCACCAAGTTGGTTTTTTAGTACCTTTGTAATATCTAATTTTAGGTAGAGTGACTGACTGAGATTGTAGTAATTTCTCGAGAATTTTCTCAAGAGGTTCTGCAAGAGGTGTAAAGTATCAAGGTGGGGTGATGTTCCTTCTTGCTGTACTTTGTTGGTATGTTTGATTAACTACCTAGTTTGTCATGTTTTTATTGTTAACTCTTTGGATTGTGTGTATTGGTTGGAGTTATTGGAGAGGTGTTGGTGGTGTTTTTATGTGCATGACTAGTTGGGCTACCTTAGCATCAACAATGCCATCATTCATCACATTCCTTTTTTTGGATCAGGATTTAGATTTTTCATAAGATGTTTAATTACTGGTCTCTTTCTTGATGGTTCCCTTTAGGGTGAGGAATCTTTCTGTCCTTATCCCTTGGTCAGCTAGATCTTCAAAGATCTCAATTCACTGGGATTTTAATTCACACATCATGTCTAGTTGACAACTTTTTATGAGCATATGGATCTTCTCTTTCATGGGTATGTGGAAAGATGCCTTGGAGGAAACATTTCTCCAGCGTTGTAAGAACGTGGAAAATTTCTCATCGTTCTTCTTCTTGGTAGTGCAGAGATCCATTAATGGTATTTCCATGACAATGTTGTATGAATAATGTGATATAAAATTTTATGCTAGTTCATTCCAAGTTCGTATCCTAGGGGGAAGTCGAGAAAACCACTCCATGGATAACCCACCAAGACTATATGGAAAAAGTCTCATCGGGTAGGTGTCATTGTATGCCACTTCTATGCAAGCCATGAAAAATTCTCTTATATGGTCTCAAGGATCACCCTTTTCCTTATATTTGTCAAATTTAGGCATCTCAAAATTGGGTGGAAAAGATGGCATGTGCAATGTCCTATCAAATGGGTAAGGACTAAGGTCAGATATAGTGTAAGACCCCTTAGGAGCACCTATTTGTAAGTTAATGACCTGTTACTAGAGGGTTTGTAGCTATTGACAAAAGGCTTTAGTGGGTGTCGGTGTAGCTGGAACGGTGTTAGGATCAAAAAATGTTACTCAATTGTTATAGGATGGTGTCTGGTTGTACAAGGGCCCATAACCTGTGTTCATGTATGTCACAGGCACTTGTGGTGTAATCTACTAAGGATTTGGAGTACACTTAGTTTGCAACACATGTAGAGGTTGTGTAAAATACTTAGTTTGTGGAACGTATTGAGAAGATGGGATGTACGAAGGTTGTTGATTGTGCTGGGGTGGTGGAACGTATGACAACTATTACTGAGGTGGTGGAATGTATGAAGGTTGTTGCTGGGGTGGTGGAATGTATGAAGGTTTCTGCAAGGGTGGTGTTGTAGGTTTGTAACTGTTGGGCCCAGTTACTTCATGATGTTTCAAAAAGGTAGCTAGAATCCTTAGATAGTTGGGATTTATGGGAGGTTGTTGTTGATGTGCCCCTTAATTTATTTGGGGAATTATTGAATTGGAAGGAACACTTGTTGGGATAATGTTGGTAGGTTGTTGTTGAGGTTCCCCTTGGTTGATTTGGGGGACTCCTATTGAGAGACTTTTGGGATTATGACTGGGTGGAGCTGTATTGGACGTATCCATTGGATGGGTTGAGGAAATTATGGAAGTTATTGTTGTAGTGATATGTGCGCTGGATATGGGTGGAAAAGTGGCAAAGAGAGGATTTTTGTATTGGGTCCCTAGTGTAGTGGAAGATGTGGTCACTTAGGATGTGCATTGAGTGGGCTTGTTAGAAGGTAGGGTGGAAGTAATTGGAAGAGGTGTCGTAGAAGAAAGCCAATATGATGGTACAGGGGTGACCTCTACTAGGGTGAAAGTTTCAAATCTAGCAGGTGGTTTGGCACCATATTGTGTAATTATTTTATAGGATGTGTCTGGTCATTTGTCAATAGGGATCCCACGATAATCATAACCCCAGGGTTTGCTAAGGCATCATTAACTTCTTCAACGTCATTGTATTTAGCCTTAACATTCTCAAATGAGAACTCGTCCTGAAATGGAGGGATAGGAGGTAACTGTGGGATGTCAATCTATGTTTTCTCATGAAATTGAATGGTCTCTATATTATTGAAATCTAGTTTTAGGGTCCTCTAAATAGAAAAATCAATCTCTTTGTTGGGATCATATCTGGGCTCTGTGTTGGGGTCCATTTTTCTCTTGTTCTTTTGGGATCTTGTGAACGACATATGTAGAGGATAAATGCAAGCTAGGAAAGATAAATGACTATAAGGGAAACTAATTTTTTGGATTTTTTTTAATTTCAGGATGTCAATGCAATCTATGAATGAAATCCTAGAATGGTTTCTAAGGTGTGGGTAATATTGCCTAAGAGAAATTATACAAACTTGAAAGGTAAAACCATCTAAAGAAAGACATGAATGATTCTTTGGACTATCTAGAATTCAAAAGGTAGGACAAAATAGTTGATACTAGAAATGATGTCTATATAAGACAAGTGTTAACTAGAATGATGAGTGCATAAGCCAAGGAAAGAGATTATAACTAGAGTTTTGAAAAATCCAATATAATATGCAATACCACTACTGGAATGTCCTAAGAAAATGCACCCTCTAATCTACAAAAATGACACTGAAAGGTGAATACTTGACCTTTAGCAAATGCAAGCTATGTTTTTGGGATTTTTGGACTAAAAATGGTGACTATGCAAGGTTCTAAGCTAGGGATGATTCTAAAATACTAGATATGAGCCTCTAATATGTAATGGTATGTTGATCACCAAATTTCAAGGTAAGAGCCAAGTGGAACGTTTAGAACCTGCGTTGATGATTTTGTTTGCTTCTTTGATAGGATGTTGATAGAACAATGTTGTAGGACCAATGTTGATACAATTTTATTTTTGTATGACAAATGTTGTAGGACCAATTTTTGAAGATGTGTAAAAACTTAACAATCACCCACTCAGAATAGCTATAGGACTGACTCGTAAATTATTAGTGTATGTTCAACAAATTTTTCAAGCTTCAAATTTTCACATGGTCAATCACAATGGAAAACAGAGGCAGTCAGATTAATCTATGGTAAAATTGGCTTTCAAATATAATTTTATAGGCCCATTTCTTGGATGTTCGTCAGCTCATACAATCATTATCACACTACTAGGACATGTAGATCCATAGTGTAGGTGTCCATGTTTTTGCCTTTTCTCGGTATTTTTTTCGTGCTAATGAAGATATTTTTCATAAACACAATACCATGGGACACATGTGATGGTAATCTTGGGGGGAAATTTTGCAACCCCTTGCACTATAATAAGGCACTTGATTCGAAGGTGAAATATGTGATCTCTAATTAACAATCTTGTAGTCAGATTTGTGGTGTCTCCCTAATAAATTTGTATGTGTGTGAGACTCTTAAGTCTCTAGTGGACGATGTCGGATCATTAGGCACATAGTCCCCATCCAAACCATCGTCCACACACCTTTCTTAATATTGGTTAGATATAAGACAATTTTGGGGTTTTACCCACGTCTTATTTATATATCGGCTAGAAGGATTTACCAATTTGAGGTCATCCTTTGAGGAAGAAGCGCATTCCCCAGACATGTCTCTCTGAAAAAATAAAAATGTTTTTAATCTAACTAAATGTGCGAGTGCACCAAAGTCTCAAAACACATGGTTAATCAAATTAAGCTCCAAAAAGCCAAATATTTGCTATTCTAGATCATCCATACAAGCACATGGGTTTATTTTTAAGCACTAAACCATATTCAAGGGTTTATTTGTTCAATTTTATGCACTAAATCTAGATGTACTTTGCTTTGTTCAATTCTTAACCACGTGTCAATTTTAAGCACTAAATTGAAAGATGAGAATGTGATGTTTGAGCATACATTGTTCTTTTTAAGCAAACAAATATGAATGAATTGAATTTAGATTAGGAAAAATAAAAGTTGCTTCTATGCCACAAGCTACAAAGAAATCATGAGTACCAAACACCATAGTAATTATTTTTTATAATTGACAAGCATGCTAGCGTTCATATAATGACAATTGAATTTCTCAAAAATTTCTCTTACCTTGTCCAAATAAGCATGTATAATGTCTTTGTATCTGATCTTTGCTTCAAGTGATCCAATTCTTAATCTGCGTGATGACCCTTTATTCTTCTTAATCTCTTATTCTCTCTTACACTACTCAACGGGATCCTAAAATTTAAACTATTTATGTTTTAGGGGCCCACTGCATTTTTTCATTACCAAAAAAGAGCAGTTTACATATCAAAGAGGAATAAGACCAAAGAGGATTTTTTGTATTTTTTCAGAAAACTATGACATTTTAGGTATGTAAGTGCATCGATCCAGATGTGTAATTGCACTGAATTAAACAGTCAAGTGCAGATTTTCTTCTAGAATTGTGTCGATTCAGGTATGTAAGTGCGTCGAATGAAAATCTACCACCTGTGTCAAAATAAAAAGCAAAAACAAAGTAATAATAGTAGTTTGATCATCAAAACCAATAGATCTATGATCAATATCCAGATATAATAAACATGGATTATTGTCAGATAATCAGAAATTGAAGAAAAAATCCCAATGAATAAAACACCAGTCAAAATAATGAAAATAAAAAAGCAACAAATCAAGGCAATAATTATCAAGCAAGTGCATCACTTTCATGTTGCAAGTGCGTCGATCCAGAGATGCAAGTGCATCGATCTATGGGTAAGTGTGTTGATCTGGATAGGTAAGTACGTCAATTCAAACTATGTCTGTGTAAAATTAAATCTAAAACTATGTAAAAATAGAAAAATCATATTTTCAAAGAATTGTGCTCCATGTCGGGTTCACCAGCTGTAATACGGGTAATAGGTATTTGTAAACCTGCAATAACATCAAAATCTCAACCAAAAAGAGATATGTTAGGTAGTTAGTATTCCCAATATCGAAAGAGGAAGCAAATATACAGTATGTATAATCATCAAATAATAATGAAATCAATCAAAACACATGACATGCAAACCAAAATTCCTCTATTGTTCTCCTTTTGTATGCAATGTGGGCTCTCATAAATGAGTGCTCGATGTGCCAACATAATAATTCAAAGCAATTACGATTTTGTGGTTGACAAATTAAGAGAATAAGCTCTCTATTTATAAGATTTTTAGGGTTCCAATAAAGATTCCATGATTGGTGGGTTGATTGCCTATGATTCAAGAGTTGAACTCAGAGTGAGTAACTCAATTGATTGCATGTTGACAAAATAGATAGATCTATTAAGAGGATAGATTGAAGAGTTGAACTTAGAGTGAGCGGGAATTGAACTCAATTGATTGCATATGTTTGAATAGATGAAGAGATAACTAATCTGATTGATGACTTTGATTGATGAGGTGGAGTAGAAGATGAGATAGATTAAATAGATAACTAATTTAATTGATCAGTTAGGAGAGAGAATTGTGGAGTTAACTGAAACTCATAATTGGGAGGATAAATATGATTAAATAAATAAAAGATTTTATTTATTTGCACATGTGAGGAATATAAATAAATAATTAACCTTTATTTATAAGAGGAACAATTAGTTTAATTAAATAAATATAATCTATTTAATTAAGAGAGAAAAATTAATTTAATTATTATATAAATATAATAATAATAAGAGGAAATACTTAATTTAAATAATATTATTATTTAATTAAATATAAAGGATATAGGGAATAATTGAATAATGTTTAATTATTTAATTATTTTATACATGAATTATTAAGTAATTAATTAAAATCGTTTAATTAAGAATTTATAGAGAAATTATGATTTTGAATTTAGATTATAGAGGAGAGATGTCAATTAATTAAATAATAAAGATTATTTAATAATTGAAGAATAATGTTAACAAACTTATTTCATTAAAGCAATTTCATTTTTAAGTGTCTCCGCAAGTAAACAATCATATTGATTTTGTGTCTGTGTTTTTTTAGTAGTTCAAACAATGACATTGATGATTGATGATTGATGATGATGTCTAATTTCAAGAAATAGGTACCCCATGTAAGACTAAATTGTTTGGTTTTGAGTGTTCCTCCATTATCTAAGACAAAATGACCCTTCAACAAAAGACTTTGATATTTGACTTAATTGATAGATAAGACAGTTTGGTCAATTTGACTGAGGACCTGTTAACTAGTTTGACAGTTTTGACTTGGTTTTATTGAAGCTCAGACTTGTTGTACGATGTCGTTCAATGCCTATTTTGAAATGCGAAAGAATTGGTTTTTGTGAAAAGGAGTTTTATTGCAGAATTTTCTTGGATTTTTTTTTTTTAAATTGTCTTTGGCAATCTTGATTTTTGCAATGTTTTGGAGTTTTCTAAGGACGTGTTTTGATGTTTTTTGAACTTTTAAGGATATTTTCCAATTTTTAGAGTTTTTTTAGGTCATGATGGATAATGACATTGGGGCACCCTCGGTCAAGAAAAATGTGCAATTTATTGCAAAATGGCCATGGTGGACTGACTTGGTGCTAAATATGGGTCGTAGGACAATGACAACTGGTGAATTTTAACAAATGATGAATTTTACTACGGAATTTGAGTGGAAATGAGAGGTGATATAAAGTTGGATTCATGATAGATGGTAGAGAAATGATCTCTATACATGGTGTCAGATTGTCGGTTTTCACCATGATACTTTCCCAAGGTGCCACCGAAGTCATTTTTACCATAGGAATAATTTATTGCTCTTGTATTTTTTTGTTTCACCAAAAGATGCTTGTTTGCCAGGTTTTCACCAAGGTAACATTTTTTTTCTTTTCTGGTTTTTTTATTTTTTGAAATGGGTCTACTCTGAGAGTCATAAATAGTACTTGTGTAGATGCAATTTGTTGATGAGGTCTGAAAGAGGTTGGCCCTCTAGCGTGGATATCTAGTATGCTCTAGAATCATAGACTGGTGTAATTATGTAGGGACCCAACTAGTTTGGTTCAAAATTTCCTAATTTTTCTCTTTCCATTTGGTTCTTTTGGTTCTCCATTAGCACCAAATCTCCAACTTCAAAAGCTCAGGGTATGACCTTTTTTTTTAGCTTCTCTTGAGAGGTTGTTGATATACTTGCAAATCTATCAGTGCATTTTATCTCTTTTCCTTGAGCAAATCTAGCTCATGTAGTCGAGATACTCAGTATTCCTCATCTGAAATGATGTGTTGGAAGGATACTCACATTGATGGGAGCTTAACCTCTATTGGAAAGATATATTTCATACCGTATACTAGTGAGTATGGAGTGGCCCCTATGGGGGTACAGAAACTAGTGAGATACACCCATAAGGCAAGGTTGAGTTGAAGGTGCTAGTCTTGATAACTCCATTGACTATCCTTTTTAATATTTTTATAATGGTTTTATTTTTAGCCTTGTCTTGTCCATTACCTTAGGGAAAGTAGCATGAAGAATAGCTATGGTGGGTATGGAATTTTTAGCAAAACTCATCTACTTGTTTTTTTTTTAAAAAGGGGGTCATTTTATTTAATGATGGTTTGTGGAACACCATACTGACTTATGATATAGTTTAAGAGAAACTTGGAAATTTGTTTTCCAATGGTGTAGGTCATTAGAATTGCTTCAACCCACTTTTTAAAATACTTAGTGGTTGTGATTATGTACTTATGACCATCAGAGGATAAGGGATGAATGTTGTCAATGAGATTGAACCCTCATTGCGAAAAGGCCATGGTGATGTGAGTGGTTACAGCTCCTAAGCGAGCGCATAGATGAGGTTCCCATGAATCTGACATTTTCTACACTTTTGTACAAATAATAAAGCATTTTTCTCCATTGTGGGCCAATAATACCCAATTCTTAAAATCTTCTTGCCTAAGGTCAAGCTACTAGAAAGGGTACCTCAAATACCCTCGTGTACTTCTAATATTGTTGCTTGTGCTTCTTCTGAGATGAGACATCGAAGGAGTGTTCCATCTAGACTACATCTATAGAGTGTATTGGAAATGATAGTGCAATGGGAGGCTTTCCTTATAAAGGAATTGTTTTGGTTGAAAGACAAGTCAAGGGGGATGGTTTGGCTAGTTAAGTAAGTATAAATCTCTTAGTACCAGTGAGAATTAGGACCAACAATTTCACACTCAACCTCAGACTTAGGGACTTCAAAGGTAGGTACCATGAGATGTTCGACCATGAACTTACAATGTGTCACATCAAGAGTCATGTCCAAAAAAGATCCTATAGTGGCCGTGGCATCTACTACTTTGTTCTTGATTCTCAGGATTTTCTCAAATGATATATGTTCAAAGTGTTGTTTGATATCTTCCACCATGGCCTTGTAGGGAATCAAATTGTCATCCTTGGTGTCATAATTTACATTCACTTGGTTGATAATCAATAGAGAATCCATGTACACTTGTATTTGTTGGATCTTCCACAAAACAACTATTTTGAGTCCTATGAGCAGTGCTTCATACTTGACTATATTGTTAGTGCAGTCAAACATCAGCCTGTATGATCTAGGAATGGAGTCTCTTTAAGGAGCATGGAATATCCTTGAGGATTGATAAAGACTATATCGACACCTAATCCCTTCATGTGTGAGAGTAATTAAAGTATAATTTCCACTATTTATGCTCCTTTATGATCTCATCTAGAAATTCTATCAACATCAGATGACGTGAAGGTAAGGGTACATCTTCTAGTTGGTCTACAATAGCTTGACCTTTTATTTCTTTTATGTCCACATAATCAATGCCAAACTCACTTAGATGCATGACCCATTTAGCTAACCATCCTATCAATGTTGTTTTTCTCAAAAAATATTTCAATGGGTCAATCTTAGCAATTAGGATTGTCTTGTGACTCAACATGTAGTGTCTGAGTTTTTGTGAAGCAAAAAATACAACCAAACATGCTCTCTCAATAGTAGTATAGTTTAGATCATAAGCCACAATTGTCTGAATGATGTAGTATATGGTCCTTTGATTTCCTTTTGATTCATTTTATGCTAATAATTCCCCCAATGAATGCTTTGTAGCTGAGATGTATAATAGTAGGGGTTGATCTGGAAAGGGTTCCGAAAGAATATAGTATTTTAATATTTGAAAGGAATTTTGAAAAAAAATTTCCCATTCAAAGTTTATGTCTTTGTGCAGTAATTACTAGAATGGATGGCACTTGTCAACCAGTTATGAGATGAACCTTTTGACTGATTGTAATATGCCCTATAGAATCCTAAAGTGCTTTAGAGTTGTTAGTGGAGGCATATTGATTATGTCTTGGACCTTTTCAAGTTCAATCTCTATTCCTTTATGGGAGACAATAAATCCCAACAACTTTCCCGATGTGACTCCAAAGACACATTTCTTTGAGTTTAACCTAACCTTGTATTCCTAGAGTTTGTCAAAGACTGGCTCTAATACAGATAAGTGCAGATTCCTTTCTAGTGAATTTTTGTTGGCAAGTTGACTCCTAGAGGATGCATGAGTTATTTTGTGTTGTCATCATGGCAACAAAGTCATACTAAGTTTCTGTTAATGATAACTTAGAAGATAAAATGACTAAGTATGGAAATAGGGCAGACTGAGATATACAACGATCAGCACATCAGCGCACATGCAAGAGATCAAATTAGAGTATGTGCATTTAGATATATATTATATGTGATGTCTACACACTAAGTCCATACATGCATGGTATGGAATGATAGTATGGAGAAGTCACAGACAGATCAGTACACCAGCAGTCCAGAAGACAGAGCATGGAAGCCGACTAGTGTTTTGATCAGCATGAATTATTTTGTTATGTAATGGCTAAGTGCCTTTGATTATATGTTTATAATGATGTAATTAGTAATTTTGTAAACACGCTTAAGCCGAATTACTCAGAAGCATTGTGTATTATGTTTTTAGGGCCGACTATAGTCTTGTTTTGAGTCGCGTCTATTCGGGTATGAACATATAATTATGTAATGTAAAGTTATGTTACAAGTGTTGAATATTATGTATAAGAAAGATATAGAAGAGTAGTATGATGAAGTCAGTATGAGATAAATCTCTTTAAGAGAGTAAGAGCATCAGCGCATACACAGAATTGATCAAACAAAAATGTCATCACAGCAGTTCACTTTTGATATAGTGTATATCAACTATCAGAAGGTTGTATCTTTCATCCTATTGGGTAGTGAGCCTAGGAAGTGAGCCATATACCTTTAACAGGGTTTTTTAAAAGACTCCTAACAGGGTTAGACCTTTAACCATGTCATTGTACTTGCATTGTAAAGACTGCTTCTAACAGGGCAAAGGAACTTTAATAGGTTCATTAGACTAGTACAATATTTGTGCGTACTAATTCCCACCAGGGTTTTCCTCTGATCAAGGTTTCCCCATAATCATATCATGTCTTATGATTTATTATGTTCCACTTCATTGAATGTATGTTTGATTTGTGTTTAAGTTGTTGAAAAGTAATAATTGACAACCATTGATTCACCCCCACCCCACCCCCCTCTCAGTGTTTCTAAAAATTGGTATCAGAGCTCTGGTCCTCTGAAAGAAATTTTAACCACTTGAGGAAATCATGGACTCAGCAGAAGCAAAACATTTGAAAAAGAATCTTGAAGAAGCTCTTGAAGATCTTGATAGATCTGAAAAAGAAAATGAAGAACTTAGAATGAAAGTTGATGGCTCACAAATACTTATCAAGAAATTGAGAAAAGATTTGAAAGATTGTTCTACAAGTGATTTAGGGAAAATGGTCAAAAAGCTCAATGAAGAGAATATGTCTTTGAAAGATAAAATTGAAAATCTGGATGAACAGCTAACAGATCGTCAAATTTCTATTGAATATAAGATCAAAGAAAGAAAACAATTAGAAGATGAACTCTTGAAAGCAAACATGAAAGTCTTGGAATTGGAGAGCATAAAGAAGAAGATGGAATCTTAATTAACAGAAGAAAAGGATAAGATTGATAAACTCCACACAAGTTCTGATTCACTTCAATCTTAGCTCAATGCACAAAAGCTAAGAGGTGACACTAGTGGTCTTGGATACAGTGTAGCACAAGTTGAATTCAATTCATTAGAAGAAAGAAAGAAACCACATGAAGTATCTTCAGAAGAAAAGAAAGTTGAAAATGTTGTAGAGATTAAAGAAGATCCACCTAAAGGGGAAATCAAGCAAGTTAACAGAACTTGTTATACCTATAACAAACATGTTCATTTGGAAAGAGATTGCAAAGAGGTAAGACATTTCAATGGCTATTGTTTCTCCTATAATAAGTTTGGGCACAGGCCTATACATTGCAGAACAAATCAAAGAAATCAGTCACAGCAGAATCAGAGAAGAATGAATCAAAACAATCAGAGAAATCAACCTCAAAGAAATTTGCAGAACATTACATGTTAGATATGAAACTACAATGGTCACATAGCAAAGAAGTGAAGCATGATTGACAAGAACATCAGACCTCCTATCATTTGTAACACGTGTGGAAAGGCTAGACACATCTCAAGGTTTTGTAGATATAGAACTCAAATGCAAGAGGATCCTAAGAAATCACTATTTGAAGTAGAAGGAGAAGTTTGTTCAAGAAAAAGAAGATTCAATAAAAATTTGGGTTGAAGTAAAGAAGGACAATGATGTTGACAAAGTAGTTGATGCATCCACAGTGGACGCATCCTCTATTTCTGGTTGAATAGACCTTCTTGGTCTTAGGGGGAGCTATTCTAGCTCAGAACCCATGCGCGGCTGGTATACTCACCTCTGAGTATGCACCTATGAAATTATGTTTATGATCATAGTTGGATAAATTATGCATACACGCATTATCTATAATGCATTCTAAATGGAGTTTGAGATTCACTGTGAAAACTGTGTACGGTTGCAAACATTAAATGCAGTAACTTTTATAAAAAGATGTAAGTCTTCAATCATCTTCACATTTGCATTTGAGATCACAGAGTTTGGAGAGCGTAGGAGCATTGCGCATCAAAGCATGGAAGCATAACAGATTTGGTGGTTAAGAAGCATGGTTAAGAAGTTTGGAATGGAACCCTAGCAGTCACGTTGTTTCAAAATTTTGTGAAACCCTATTAAGAAATCATCAAGTATGGTGACTCCAGTTGTATTTGATATTGCAGAGAGGAAGAGATTTGTATTTAAGAAGCATCCATTCAAATCCATACTGGATGATGTGGAAGGATATTTTTCAAAAACCCCATTAGGAGTTGTTCATGTAGAAGACATCCGCGTGTACATTTATTGTAAGAAGGAAACAATTGGAGATAACAGCATAGCCACTCTCATGGATTCAATGTTGAAACTAGAATATTCATTCAAGGATGAATACACACACCTCATAGACAACCCTATCTTTGAGTATTTGAATGCGCATGAATTCTACAAACCAGAATGGGTTAAGCTATTGTTGAGTAGGATTCATGATGATCTTTTCTGGATTGGTGAAGTCCCCATCCGTATTACTGTAGACCTAATCCACAACATGACTAGACTTCCTAATACTAGACTTGTTCTTCCTACTAGGAAGGATGTCAAGAAATAGGTTGATCAAGAATGACTATCTAGAAGTGATAGGCATGGTATGATAGTTGATCCTATCAAGGAAGAAGACATAAAGCTTCTAACAATGATCCTTGGTTACAAGTTTTAGTACGCAAGCAGATTAAACAGTGTGTAAGCAGCCACAGTTCTAACAGCTATTAGAATAGTGAAGGATAACACTCAGTTCAATCTATGTAAGATATTTCATGGTCAATTGATGGATAACATTTGAGTTATCAAACATGACAAGAATAAAACATTCAAGTTTGAGTCTTTGATCATCTATCTATACTTCCATATTGTTGGTAAGGTTGCAAATTTGTACCTAGATAGAAGCAAACCTACAATGTCTCAAATTTCACTAAAAGCCACATTAGAGAGTAGTGCAAAGGATGCTATGGACATGGACATCAAATATTTTAGGATCAAGATGTAGAAGAGGTTCGGGAGACCTGAGATGATTGTTGAAAAGTATAAGGAAACCATATACTTCATGGTAGAGACTGACTGCACTTGCATGGAGGCAGTTGAGCCTAGAACTAAATGGATTCATCCACTTGGGTATGAAGTGGTGGAACATGTATTGGAAGGATATGCATAGGTTCTTTTGTCTACACCCAAAGATCCCAATGAGCCCAGATGGGGCACTTATAGAGAGAAGACTAATTCAGTTGATTCTGTATTATATAGTGTTGATAACAAAAGAAAAGCATCTAAGATTACATCTAGCATTCTAAAAGTTCATGGAGTCACTCAAGAAGATCTTGACAAAGCTAGAGAAGCCAAGATAGCCAAAGAACTTGAGAAGACTGATGAAATCCAGAAGAAGAAGAAAGTAGAGAGCACCTCTGTGCCATCTACCACCATTAACCTAGACTCATCTCCACCTTCTATACCAAGCAAGAAGTCTAGAGGAAGGAAGCAAGCACCCACAAATCACCCATCATCAAGGAACACACGGAGCAAAGCAAGGAATACTCAAGCTCCTCCTGAGGTAGGATTTAGACCTAGTCTAAATGTCTTAAGGAATAGGGTTGTAAATGAAGGGAGACTAGACACACTTGCTAAGGTCTATGACAAGTATCAAGAGATTGATAAAACTGAGATACATTCTATGATCATCCCTCACATGATCAAGTTTAAGAAGTCAGTTCTTGAACTCAAGACATTGATACCTGATAAGTTATGGAACATACTGGAGATAATGAAGAGACATGCAATTGAGGAAGACATGAGGATAAGAGAAGAAACATTGGATAATCTTCTCCATGTATGCTCACATGATGAGAAGGTAATTCTATTAGATCTGGTGAAGCCTCATCTCAGAACCAAGATAAGAAATCTTCAGATTATGAACAAAGAGTATGAGCAAATAGGAAAAGAAATTGAAAAGGAATTTGCATAAGTTTTTATGGATAGACACATGTATCCATCAACTGCGACTACAACAAAGGTAACTCCAGATCCTCCCAAACAGGTTACAGAACCAGTGATTCATATAGCACCTATGACAGGTCCATAGGTTTCAGTGCCCTCAGAAAAAATAATTTTCAACACAACAAAAGACTTAGAAGATACTATAATGGTTGATAATATCAAGATATCCATGACAACATCTGACAAAGACATGGACAAAGTTGATAAAGCATTTGTAAGCACTGAAGAGATGTGTATTGATAATACATCTATACAACAAGATGAAGGTCCCTCCAATGATCCAATAGACTTGAATGAAGAAAAAGACACTCAAGATAATGAGACACCAGTCAAGGAGATACTAGTAAAGAGTGAATGCATGGATACCAATCAAAACACTATATTCACTCCATCCAATTTACCATCCACTTCATTGTTGTCAAGGTTAACTCCTGATTCAGTAAGTCTAGATGCATGGGGAGAAGAGGACTTAATGAAGATCAGCGTGCTAGCTATGGAAAAGGCAAAAGAAAAATAGGTTATGAGGAACCCTCTTTTCTTGGATTCAGTTAACATTCTAAATGATTTAGTACTTGCAGATAATAAAGTAGCCAAGATTCAATCAGTTGAAGATGTTGACATTATTCTAAAAAGCTTCAAAGCACACTTTATAGACCTAGTAGACTCTGCTACTAGAATTGTAGAAGATGAATATAAAAAGGAGAGATTGAATGAATTGGTAAAGAATTTTACCTTAGACTTAAAATCTTTAAAGATTGGGCAATCCATATTGAAAGAACTGGTAGCTAAGGGAAAGAAGGTTATAGCTAACTGCATGGACAGAGTGAGGTTCACCTCTAAACATATCAAGAAGATAGAAGAGACTGAAATCATGGTGGACACTATCAAAAAATCAGTTGAGACATCTACCCAGGACATGAACATATGTAACAATGTCTATCAAGGTCAGTTGGACAAAATTGAAAAGGCTAAGTTGGAGATCAGCAAGATAAGAGCCAGACAAACTCAATTGAGAAATACACTTGCACCCTCTCTAGCAGTTCTAAATGAGAACATCAAACAGATTGATGCCACCATTGTGACATATGATCAAGGTCCTTGCATGGATTTGATGAAGATGGAGAAACTAACATATGCTTTATGCGCGCATCTTCAGACAGTTGATGCAATGAAAGTATTCTGGCAGAAAGAGATCCAATCTCTTCAGATTGTGTACCCTAAAGTCTACATGGAGTAAGTATCTCGAGACTCACAAGTTTTTTTACACCTTTGTCATTAATGTCAAAGGGGGAGTAATAGAGAATGTGTATATATGGGAACAATATATGTATATGATAGACAGTTTTTTTATTAAGTCATTTTGAGAAACTTGGCCACATTCCTTTGTTGCCATAAATGACAAAGGGGGAGATTTTTGGAAAGTTGACTCCTAGAGGATGCATGACTTATTTTGTGTTTTCATCATGGCAAAAAAGTCATACTAAGTTTCTATCAATGATAACTTAGAAGATAAAATGACTAAGTATGGAAAAAGGGTAGATAGAGATATATAGTGATCAGCACATCAGCGCACATGTAAGAGATCGAATTAGAGTATGCACATTCAGATATATATTCTATATTATTTCTAAACACTAATTCTAGACATGCATGGTATGGCATGATAGTATGGAGAAGTTACAGATAGATCAATACACCAGCAGTCCAGAAGACAGAGCATGGAAGCCAACTAGTGTTTTGATCAGCGTGAATTATTTTGTTATGTAACAGCTAAGAACCTTTGATTATATATTTTTAATGATGTAATTAGTAATGTTGTAAACATGCTTAAGCTGACTTACTCAGAAGTGTTGTGTATTATGTTTTTAGGGCTGACTATAGTCTTGTTTTGAGTCGTGTCTATTCGGGTATGAACATATAAGTATGTAATGTAAAGTTATGTTACAAGTGTTGAATATTATGTATAAGAAAGATATAGAAGATTAGTATGATGAAGTCAGTATGAGATAAATCTCTTTAAGAGAGTAAGAGCATCAGCGCATACATAGAACTGATCAGATATTAGTGTCATCACAGCAGTTCACTTTTGATATAGTGTATATCAACTATCAGAAGGTTGTAGCCTTCATCCTATTGGGCAGTGAGCCATATACCTTTCACGGGGTTTTGTAAAAGACTCCTAATAGGGTCATACCTTTAACCAAGTCATTGTACTTGCATTGTAAAGACTGCTTCTAACAGGGAAAAGGAACTTTAACAGGTTCATTAGACTAGTACTAATTCCCACAGGGGTTTTCCTCATATCAAGGTTTCCCCGTAATCATATCATGTTTTATGAGTTCTTATGTTAAGCTTCATTGAATGTATGTTTGATTTATGTTTAAGTTGCTAAAAAGTAATAATTGAAAAACACTGATTCACCCCCCCACCCCGCCCTCTCAGTGTTTCTAACACTTTTCTAATATGTCATCGACATAGTCTTCCATTGTGATGTGCATCATATCATAAAAAATAGTCATCATTTCTCTCTGATATATAGCACCAATATTTTTAAACCAAAGGGCATGACACACCAACAATAAGTGCCCCATGCACAAGTGAAAATTGTTTATTTTAAATCCTCTAGTGCAATTTTGATGTGATTATATCCAGAGAAACCATCCATGAGTGATAACATCTTATACCCAAAAGTGAGTTCAACAATCATGATGATGTTTGGAAAGGGGAAATCATCCTTTGGGCATGCACATTCAAGTCCCTGAAGCCAATGAAAATTCTTATGGATCCATAGGATTTGGACATAGGCACCAGATTGGAGATCCAATCAGCATAGTCAATAGGTCTTATAAATCCTACATCTGGTATTTTCTTTAATTCTCCTTTGACCAACAGTGCAATATTGGGATGCATTTTGTGGATCTTCTATTTGTAAGGCTTTTCTCCCAGCTTCAATGGTAGATGGTAGAGCACTAGTTGTGGATCTAACCCAGGCATGTCAGAGTATGACCAAGAAAAGATAATTTTTTTATCTTCGAAGAATTTAAAGAATTTTTCTCTCTCCTCCAGTATTAATGACTCTGCCATGTGGATTATTCTTTTTATTTTTGTAGTGTCATTGTTGATTGTCTATTTTTTCTCCACCAAAATTGGTGAATTCTCTTTAGTAATGGGGAGTATATCAATCTCTCCATCCTCAGGTGCCTTAGGGAGATTTTCACCCTCAAATATGTCTTTTCTTTTTACTATTTTGCAGCTAGAAGGTGTCTTCCAGTTTTCACCTAATAGCCTTAAATTTTCTTTATTTTCAATTTTACAAATAGAGGATTGAGATAAATCCCCAAAGTATTCTATTATGTCTAATTTGATGTTGAATAATGCCTTATGGTTTCCCATAGGTATATATTATCTTAGTCTGAAGAATTCAGCAATAGCTTCATCATTCTCAAAAATGCCTATGGTTGGTGGATTTTGTTGTTCTCAATCAATAAGGTCAGGGTAAACCAAGGCTATGTTATCCTTTGTTTGGAAGGAGGAAATTGGGAGTTTGGTCAATGTATTGGTATATGATTCAAACATATTTCATAAGTTTCAGTTGAGTATGAGAATGAAATTTTATATAGGTTCCAAAATTCCTCAATCCAAGCTTGGCGGTCTGTGGGTCTATCTCGTAGAGATAGTTGGGCAATGATAGTGTTAAGATGTAGAGCATTGGTGGTATGTGGGGAATTCCACTTATATTCATTCAAGTCTATGTTTGAATGGAATTCTTCAAATGTCTCAACTCAAATAAACACAAGAATTAATATCATTACACAATGGTATATTTGAAATGCCTTCTACAGGTGATCTGTAACCTAAACCATGAAACTTTGGGTATTGGGTATGTACAATTGGTTCCATAATTCCTTGTTCATACTTTCCAAGGTTGGAGCATCCATTATACCCATATTTCTAGACCATGGTGTACCCTCGTCCATATTCATGTACTGGAATTTTGACCTCAAGGGGTTCTTTGTATGTATACAACCAATAAGATAAGTTGTCCTCAATTATTTCTTCATGTATGTCACCCCATCTTATGAAAACCATTGGTGAATAGACAATTGTTATTTCTTTCTTCCTCTAAAGAGGTTCCATAAGATTACCATATGAATGGGGTGAGATTGGTAACTTTCCTACACATAAGGAGTCTGCATAGGTGTATTCTCCACATCCTTTCTCCTATATTTGGATCATGAGTTCTGATATTTTGTAGTTGATTTAGCAAGGCTTGCAGAATCTATGTTTTAAGACAAGGAAACAATAGATGCCTCTTGATTGTTGGGTGCCTGATTGAATGGAAAGAATACTATCAAAATGTCTTCCAAATATTGAAATACTACCTTCTTTTGACACTAGTATTAGTGGAACCCATTCTATATTGGCTCCTATCGTTGTACATCTCAGCTATAGAGCACTCATTGGGGGGATTATTAGCATAAAATGACTCAGAAGGAAAGGAAAGTGGCATATACTACATCAGTCATACACTTGAGGCTTATGAGCTAAACTATAATGCTATTGAGAGTGTTGGAATATTGTTGGGAGATTGTGCTTATATGTGTTGACATGGATGTCAACATACTCCTACTATTGGTGATAGTGTTCCTATGTGTTCTTGAGATGTTGAGTGAGAAGATTGATTTGGTACAACTACTATATTGAAATCAGATGTTGTGAAGGTATAAATGGTTTCATTGATGTTTTTAGTTAATCCATGTCAACTTACAGAGGCTCACATGATAATTTGAGTGGGCTATGAAGGATTTATCAGGGACTAGTATTTCAGTTGTTCAAGAAGAGACAGTGTTTCAGTTATTGGATTGATGTGTATCGGTTATGCAATATTCTTGGTTGCTAACCTGGTGGTGATTTTAGGACATGGATTTGTGTCCTCAACTTGAGTAGTTTGTGACTTAGATGTTGGCAAGTTATTTTTCTTTAATGACAAAGGTTGTTGTTTAGTGTTCCTAATGAGCAGTGTAGAGACAATTATGAATTTTGAGACATAGTTGTTCGTGTTGATATTGTGGCATTTCTTGTTGCTTGCTAATGTTTCTAGATTTCTTCCTATTTGTTTTTCTATATCACATTGTGTTATGTGATCGAATTTGGTGATTTTCATGTGTCATGTTGTTGTTCTTAATTTTTATTGGCAGACATGGTGTGATTTATGGATCTGTGGCATGTTCAAGGATGTTATTATTGATCATTTCTATGTCTTAGTTGACATTCAATGGATCACATTGTGTATTGAGTTGTAATGAATTAATATTTTGTAATTATGTCCCTCGCCGACCTAGTTGAAATAAAATTGATTTAATGTATAAAAGATGTAATCATTTGTGAATGTGATGTAAGCGAGTGGTATGGAAGAGTGAATGTGAAGAGGTATGAGTGGAATCTACAATTGAGGTAGAGGTTTTATGTGATTCATTGGAACTGTATGGCATAATCAGAGATATTATCTTTCATTTCATGAGATATGGACTCTTGTCCATTATGAATTGTAATTAGAGGTTGGTGTAAGGTAGAGGGCCTTCTTGGGGTTGAATCCCTTGTTTTATTTGAGAAATTAGATCTAAGAAGTGTGTCAGAATGAATGTGCATTCCCTTTGTAATACTCCTAACATGGTAAGGTGATTTTAACAAAGTACATTCATCTTATGGGTTTGATCCCCATCATGGTTTTTCCCTTAACTGGGTTTCCACATCAAAAATATTGGTGATATGTGTTGATTAATGTGTTATGATCTTGCATTCATGTTTAACATTTAGATATGAGATTAAGTAAATAATTTGGTTAATGGTTTGGATTTTTAGGTCACAATTGATTCACCCCCTCCCCTCTTAGTTGTTTCATGTCTTAATTATAATAGAGAGAGCATGTTTGGTTGCAATTTTTGCTTCACAAAAAATTAGACATTATATGTTGAGTCACAATATTATCCGAATTACTAAGATTAACCCATCAAAATATCTTTTGAGCAAAGAAATATTGATAAGATAGCTGGCTAAACTGATCATGATTCTAAGTGAGTTCGACATTTATTATGTGGGAAAAAAAAAAAAAGTTCAAGCTATTATCGACCGACTAGCAGATGCAAAATTACCTTCCACTCATCCAATGTTGATAGAATTTCTTGATGAAAGCATATTTGCCTTACAGGAGTAGAAATATTAGAAATTATACTTTGATGGATCTCACACATAGAAGGGATCAGGAATCAACATAGTCTTTATCACACCTCAAGGAGAATCCATTCCTAGGTCCTATAGGTTGAGCTTTGACTGCACCAACAACATAACCAAATATGAAGCACTAATCATAGGTCTCAAAATAATAGTCCAATAGAAGATCCAAAACCTACATGTATACAAGGGTTCTCAATTGATTATTAACCAATTCAATGGTAGTTACACCACAAAGGATGACAAACATATTCCCTATAAGGTCATGGCAAAATACATCAAGCAACACTTTGAACAGATATCATTTGAGAAAATCCTAAGAATCAAGAAAGGAAACAAATGCCATGGCCACTGTAGGATCTTTTTTGGATAGGCCTCTTGATTTGAAACATTGTGAGTTCATGGTTGAACAACTCATGGTCCCTACCTTTGAAGTCACCAAGTTTGAGGTTGCGTGTGAAATTATTGGTCTCAATTCTCCCTGGTACCAAGATATTTATACTTACTTAACTAGCCAAACCATTCCCCTTGACTTATCCCACAACCAAAATAAATCCTTGATAAGACAAGCCTCCCATTACATATCATTTCCAATAGACTCTATAGATGTAGTCTCGATGGAACACTCCTTAGATGTCTCAACTCGAAAGAAGCACAAGCAATGATATTAGAAGTATACGAGGGTATTTACAGTACCCATTCTAGTGGCTTGACCTTAGCCAAGAAGCTTTTAATAATTAAGTATTATTGGCCCATAATGGAGACATATGGTTCCTTATTTGTATAGAAGTTCAGAAAATGTAAGATTCACGGGAACCTCATCCATGCGCCCACTCAGGAGCTATAACCACTCACATCACCGTGGCCTTTTTCACAATGGGGTTTCAATTTCATTGGCAAGATACATCCCTTATCCTCTGATGAAAATAAGTACATAATCACATCCATTGAGTATTTTACAAAGTGGTAAAGGTACGAGAGGTAATTGTGGAATTTCAACTTGTGTTTTCTCTTGATGGTGTTGTAACCACCCTAATTTGGTCTACTATAACTAAGAGACTATATTTTCCCTAAATGTGATCATACCCCTACTTATGTCAATCCAACTATTTGATTATTGGCATAATTCATCAAAATCAATTTAATATCCTAAAATCAAAGTGATTTTATCACTAACTCACATTAATTACCTTGGCATATTTAAATCAAATCAACCCAACTAAATCCTTGGCCAATGTAATTAGTTAAAAGGAATTAAATAAATTATCCAAATACAACTCATCACTTGCACATGGAAAATCAATCCATGAACCAATGAGAGCTCACTCACATGGATCACCAAAGATTCAATCCTCACCTCTCCTCACAAGTTGATCTCAACCACTCATTTCTCAAATTCTTCCATAAATAGATTGAATTTTGAGCTCAATTGGTCCCAAGTTTTAGAATTTTAATTGCATCTTTATGTTGTCATTTTCTTTCATGATCTCACATAGTTAATTAGATAATATTCATTTGTGCTTTAATTGAATCTTTGCATCACTTTTAAGCATGAATTGCATGATAATTAGTTTCATTTCTTAATAAATCTTCCATTCTAGGACTGAATGTGTCACTGATTTTATGCATAATCTGAGGGCAATTATAGATTAAATCATAATCTTCTTAGATAGGAAGAAATATGTTGATTTCAATGGTTTCCTTATGTTTTTCAATTGATTTCCATATTTATAGCCATTGATGCAATGAGATATTGAAGTTTTGTGTTGCATCTTGTAGGTACATAATTCACACACATATTTATGGTGCCCAATGTGGGGCAGAGCCTCGGATTTCTCACCATTTTGAGCCAATTTATCATCTTTTGTTCTATGTTTTTGGGTGCAGACTCACATTTGGAAGCAAAGGATCACATTTAGGATCAAAGGATTGCATCCCAGATATCCTATGTCACATCTTATTAATCCTGAGTCATTTTTGGTAAAGGCTCACATCCTGTTAATCCTTAATTGCATTTAGTGTAAAGGCTCACCTTTAGGATCTTTCATCACATTTAGTCATTCTTGAATCGCATTTGGGAAATAAAATCACATTTAGTAAGGTTTAGAGTCACATTTGGTTAGTCTACTAGCATTTTTGATAAATTTGATAACTAATCAGCTGACTTTCCATGTTTTTGGATGGATCTTATCATTTGAGCAGCCTAATGAGTTATTTTAGGACGTTGTTGAAGACTTCTTTAGAAAAGAAGATGGAGTGAAACTACTAATAAGTGGGTTTGTAGGTTTCCTTCCATGTTTCAACCAAACTTCTTTTTCAATAGGAACTTAACACACTTTCTATCCACTTCATAACTTGATTAGATAAGTATGCTCTTTTCCTTCATGGGAAATCAGAACCTCAAACATCAAGTTAAGATTTGAATATAAATTGGGGGAATAAACTTTAGATTGCTCAAAAGTGTTTGGTTAATTTATTTAAATAGGAACCTAAATTTTTAGATTTGAATTTGATTCTTATTCCAACTAGAGGATTATTCTCTTTTCCCAAGTTGGAAAATCAGAAACTTGATATGGGGGACTAGGTTTTGAGTTTGACAATTTGAGGGAAAGAACTCGCATGATGTGATTGATAGGAGAAAATGACATGGATAGGAGAGTATGCTCTTCTTCCTTGTGAAGAATCATAAATATAGAATCTTAAGATGCCAATCCTCTTTATTGATTTTAACTTTAGAGGGCCTGCCAGTTGTGGAAAAAATCCCCTGGGAACGACCCAAGTGAGGAAAGGTGAACGTCAGCCCTTCCATCTCACTATAATAAAAATGCTTCCTTGAGTCCAAAGTCTTGGAAGATGTAATTGGTTTTGTCCTTGGAATTTTGACTATCATTCCTTGGACATTCCTGTATGTGTGCAGAGTGGAGCCTCTTGAATCTTGCTTGCAAGAATACACACATTTAGGTACTCATAGGGCTATACGCCTTTATTTTGCCTTGTGCAATTCTATGGGGGACGGTTGCAAATGGATGCCTGAAATAAAACACTTTGTATTTAAGACCACTTGATTCAAACTCAAAAGGTGATAATCTTTGTGCAAGTCAAATAGTAATTTCCCTAAGATGCTCATCATTTCATGCCCTTACTTGCATTTGGAGTCGGATAATACGGCATCATAACTTGAGCCATTGCATGCTTGGTGAAGGTCATATTTTGATTAGTGTTTGAGTGTGTACCTGAGTCTACGAGCAAATATTTTCATGATATGCCTTAGATTTTAGGGAATAGGTGTGTTTGGTTACTTAATAGCTTTCTTGATGTGTCAAAATTGAAATAACAAGATAAACACCCCCAAACAAATAATATTTTGACAATCATAGACATCTATGTTGCTCAAAAAGACTGGAATTCATCAGACAGACCCTGGAGTCAGACAAGTTTTCATGTTCTTCAAGACAAAGGGGCAAAAATTAGGAAAAACCATCAGAGAGTTGCATCTGGTAAGTCTTGGCTCACTTTTAAGAAACAATATCACATCTAGGAAACAAGCTCACTTTTGGTTAATCACGGCTCGCATCTGGGAAACAAGATCACATCTTGAAAGAAAAATATCACATCCTGTATATCGAAGCTCACATTTGGTCAGTCACATCTAGGATAGAGGGCACTTGCACAAGTGTCAGACTCAGAAACTTTGTAGTTTTGGATACCAGTTTGGCTCTTCAATCTGGTCCTATTGTTCTTGTTGTTCTACCTATCATTGTTTCTCAATCTAATTGGAAGTCTACCTTGCATGTCATTTAGGATTGTCATTTAGGATTGTCATAACTGATCCCAAATCATGTTGTCGCTTCACTAAACAAATCTTATTGATTCCAAGCTCACTATCAAGGCATTCTAATCCTCTAACACTGGAATCAATCACTTCAAACAATCAAACTTACTCACCGCAACTTGGAAAAAGGTATTTGGACAATTCGGAAATCCTTTTGACATAATCAGAATGATTTTGACAAAATTGAGACCTTGGTTTCATGGTTAACACAAGAAGTAAACAATACCTTGCTAACGATTTAGAAAGACCTCCAAAATTGCTTAAGTATATACAAGGAGAGATATCTAGAACAAACCCCCTCTTTGATCAAGACTCACCTGAAATGGATGCATCTAATCATGAATGGAGTGCTTCCTTTGAGGAATATAGCCAAGAACATGATGAAAGGGAAAGTCAAGAAGACAAAAATCATGACTGTCCTTTGTTTTATTTGGAAAGTTATGAGGACATATCGTAAGAAGAATATAATAAACTCAATCAAAGTAGGAAGTTCCAAAAGACCTTGGAAAATTTTATTGGAGAAGACAAAGAAAAATACATCCTTCACTTAGCTTCTCTTGGAGTTAAACTTCCTAAAGACTATGATGTTGAAATATTGAAAGAACAAGAATTAAAAACACCTATCTCCATACTCTCAAAAAAATTATATCAAATGCAAACAAAACTTGAAGCACTCAAGAAAGAGAAGACTAAACCAATGAAGAAATACTCCTTGGAGCACATAGGTTTGTTTCCTTTTGACAAGAGCATAAACATGGTTTTGTTCCCACCTCAAATGGCACGACCCAAATATTACAAATACATGGGAGAAACTGACCCACATGACCATATAAGAGAATTTTGTGCCCTAAGCATAGAATACATGCACGAATTGACATACTTGATGAGACTATTTATAGGAAGTCTAGGTGGAAATGCTATGGAATGGTTCTCCAAACTGACACCAAGTGTGAAAACATTTGAGGAGTTAATTCAAATATTTATCCATCATTACTCCTAAAACATACAACACAATGTTACCATGATGGATCTTTGCAACACAAAACAATGAATAGGTGAATATTTGCAAGGTACTCAAGACCAATACCCAAATTTGAAAAGATAGAAATCTTTGTAAAAAACTTAGTACCTAAAGTTAACTATGCTCTACAAATGAAAGATTCTCCTAGTTTTGACAGAATGATAAAGAACACCATTTGTGTTGAAGAAGTTATGGTCAAGAAAGGAGAGATCACACTTCAAAGTGACAATAAATCCTCTAGCAACTATAACAACAAACCTAAATGGTGGAACAAGAATAGAAATGTTATTAATGATGGAGTGGTTGAAGCCTTGAATGCGAATGCTAAATTAGTTGTGTATAATCTCACAAACATCCTACAAGAAAGAAAAGAAGCTAAGGTAACAACAAAAATACCAAGAGAAAATACTGATACCAACAAGAATAAGCCATGGATGTCTAGACCACAAAAAACATTTACTCCATTGGGAGAACCTTTTGAGATAGTTTTGAAGACTCTCTTGGATAAAAAAAAATCATCACTGTATTAGAATCAAAACCATGGGAACCATAAGTAAAACCAAGGTGGTGGAATGATAATGCCTATTGTGAGTTCCATGAGAATAAAGGACACAAGACTAATGAATGTGTTAAACTCAAACACGTTATACAAGATATCATTGACGAAGGTAAGATCAGAGTGGAAGGACATACATCTAATGAAGATCACACGACATATAATAAACCATTTCGCAACTATGAAAAAGGAGAAGCCTCTAAAGGAAAAGGAAATGAAGTTAATTACACCTATTCCTATAATGATAATGTGATCAATATGTTGGACATAAATAATGAATCAATCAATGTGATCACTATCAAAGGTGTCAAGGAAAAAATGACACATTCGAATGCGGTAACACAAAGCCAAGCACAAATCATGATTAAAGGGGTCAATTCCTCATCCAAATAGGAAACACCGTCTAAACTACATGTTGTCACAATTCGTAAACCAGCAACGTCAAGACAAATAGTTCCTATACCATCTACTAACTATAACTTGGTAGACCAATTGCAAAGGACCTCGGATCAAATATCTATATTTGAGTTATTAAAGATCTCTTCAGTGCATGGGGAAGTTCTTGAACAAGCCCTACATCAGGGATAACTTTAAGAAACCCCCTCCTAGGAAAAAGTGTAAAATCCTTGTGAAACGCACATTAATTTAGGGGAAATTTTTCCTGATGATGGCAAATTTTCTTTCCAAATTAGGAGAATAATATAAAGGCAAAGGCAATTTTTTCCCTGCCCAATGAAAATTCCATAAAATCCTGGTGAATAATACATTAATGTGGGGAAAATATATATTGTGTGAGGAAAATTTTTTTCTTTTGAAGTAAATACATTATAACATATGAGGCGAATGATTTTTTGTTGAAGGGAAAAAAAAAATTTGTGCTGGCAAATTTTATGTGCCTTTTGAAAAAATATATATATTTTTGGCTAATCTATCGTTAAGTATGGGAAAAATAAATATTTTATTGGCGATTTTTAAAAGATGGGACTTGTCAATGCATCATGTGGGCCAATGCCAACTAATAAATTATTTGCAGATTAAACACATGTTGGTATCCATAGGCACAAAAATTTACATCGACACATAACCTAATAGTAACATCCATAATTTTATAATGTTAAATGTCTTATTTGAGACCATTTGATGATCCTAGATGAATGGTTGAAGTTTAATTAATCTGCACCATAATTATTATCTAATTAATGCAACATCACGTAATGACATCATTATTTACATGTATCAAGTCTTACATATGTTTAGGTGGACGGTTGATAATGTATCACAGTTGTCATTAATAAAAGAAATGTTTTATCACTGACACTAAATCTGGCTATTTCTAATTTCACACACTCGTGCTTTTAATATGAAAGATTTACAGAATTTTGAAGGACAAACAAATTAATTAGGTTATAGAAAGAATTAAGGGCTATTTATAGATTATCTACGCTTCCTTCTTCTTCAATTCTCCTTTGGTTTGGGTCTGCCTTTGCTAGTGCTTGAAATATTGCCTCTGGTTTTGGTTTTTAGGTTTATTAGTATAATTTAAGATATTGTGGTAGTTGTTTTTTGAAGATGGACACTCCTATCTGTTTGATAAGCACATTTGTGGAGGAACAGAAGGCCTTTTTGGGCCTAGTCTCAAACCAAATCCTTGAATCAGTTTGCAAGGAGTTTGGAGCCTTCACAAATGAGGCTGTGAGGATGGTGCTAGGCCATCAATTTTTGGAAAATGTCGATAGATATTGAGTTAACACAGACATTACGTCCTATTTTTTGGCATCTCTTTTGGACCTCGGGGGACAGAAGGTGGATATGCTCCTTCTGTTAAGGAAGCTATTCAAACATGAATTCCTGGGTGAAATCGTTGAGGTTGTTTTTTATGCAAAATTAGGGGTGGGGATCCCTTGGGCAAGTGATATACACAAGCTTTTTGAGTTAGACGAAGACGTGGCCATTCAACCTTTTCTTTTGAACCTGGATGCTCAGCAGTTGATGCACCATAGGAAATGGGCGTAGATTGGTAGGGATTTTCTTCGCAAATGGTTTTTGTTGGAAGACTTGGTGGACTACGGATGGTTGTATGAATTTGCAGAGCTTGTCATCTCTAAAAAGTTCTACTTAGACAGAGGGGAAAATCCTTAGTGTTGTGTCCCTATGGCCTCCGCCTGAAAATTTTGAAATTTTCACTATAGTAGGTTGTAGGTTTTGTCTTTAAATTTTTTTAAGGACTTCAAGTGAAACTGTGAAAGTCTCCAAGTCTGAAATTTTGAATATTGTAAATTTATAGAAAATATTAATGAAAACTTTGCAACTTCATTTCAGTTTGTTTTAATGGATTTAATTGTAAAATATGTATGTGTGAGTCGTGACATATGTGATTTTATAATT
>MU227608.1:765383-789767 GCA_018584345.1 Thuja plicata | reverse complement strand
TCATATAATTCTGCATTCCTAACATGTAGAGATTCATCCTTTGTTTTCCATCTTATCACTGATTTTTCAACTCCATCTATGGTTTTCTTTTCATAAACTTTACCCATATGCTTCTCTATGGTGTCAATTTTTAACTGCAACCTATTTTCCTTCTTATTTATCTTGGTGAAAATCTTACATCTGCATTCTCCTAGAGGTTGACCTTCAATTGGATTGTCCACTGGTTCAATGAATGGATACTTTGACACCCACTCTATTTGAAAATTCCTCGACAACTCCCACTTCCGATCATTTTTTGAATTTTTTTTGTTTTCTTTTTCTCTGCACCATCATCATCTCTGACATTCTCAGTCTCATCCAAGTCGATTATATCATTATGGCTACTCTAGGTATTTAACTAAAAATCCTCTTCAAGTTCATCATGATCTGAGATATCAGGTTCGCCTACCTCTTCAATATGTCATGTAGTTTCAAGTTGTGAATATTCAAAATCCACTTGTGATGAAGCAGCTTCCCGATTTTGGACAGAAACATTTCCAACACCATGAACAAAGTATGATGATAAGGTTCTGCATTTTGTTGGCCTCTCTTGGCTTTCCCCACTTGCAGGAGCCTTACCCTTATTCTTGATACCCTTATTTTTGTTTGACATTTCCATTCTCCAATGACTTCCACTGCAAAAAAAATGTTAAATTGTTGAAGAAGTGACAATAGACTATAATATATATAAATATGATTCTGGATTTATTGGCCCTAAAATCATGTCTGAGGTCTCCTTGTCACCAATGTTCCCTAACTAGTTACCAGTTACCACTAAATAGTAATGAACTCCAAATTACAAAGTCACAGAATAAGTATCACTTACCTTTGCCTCAAATTAAATTGCAGTCGCTACTCGCCAATGCAGTATGCAGTTGCACTCAACAGTCTGAAACTTTGCTATCAATCAAATGTTTTTATACTATCCTTATTTGGCAAATTCGGCAAGAGGTATTAGGTCAAGGTATACAAATTCGGCGAAGCACGCATAATTTTAACACGTCTTGCATTATTTGTGAGGCGATTATGGGTTATCCAATACGAAGGAATGATTAATAAAGTTGGCAAATTTGGGTCAGGTTGAGACACGCGTCTGCAAAATGATAAACGAATTTGGGGCGGCCTATAAATATAAATGTATAAAACTATTGGCAAAAATAGGCCGTCCATTTGGGTCGCGTATAAATTATAGGAGAATTTTCAAAATTTACAGGGACCAAAAATTAGATTCCATTGGCGATGATGTGTAAGAAAAGTAGAAAATTAAATAAAGCGATGGGCGATGGGCTTGGGCGTTGGTCCCAATATTAATAATTGTCGAGTGATAGGGTCAACCTAATATATGGAAAAAATCACCAATTCCCCGCTCGCCAACATGCGACATTCACCAATTGGCGAATAATCACCACTAAAGTTTTTCATTGCCCTACATTCTACAAATGTTCCGAAAGACATAGATGTGGAAAAGTTCCAGGCAATGTGATCCCTTGTTATAAAGGCTCAAAAACTAGGCATAATCCTTTAACTTACGGATTGGACATCCAACTAAGTACTTCATCCACTTTATAATAAACTCATTTAATATATCAAACTCAGGGATGTGATACTTGAAACGGGCCCACAAAATATATGCACCAAGCACTTTCTCAACCAATCATTCTATAATTGTTGTAGGAAATAAATGCTAGAAAGGAACTACTCTATGGTTGTAGAAAATAAATGCTTTCAAGGGAAACTATACTATTGCTGATGAAATGAATACTCAAAGGAAAGATAAAATATTGATGTTAAAGTAGATGCTTGAAAGTAAATGATGGAAATGAATGTTGCTAGCAGGATGGAAGAGTGCACACAAACAACTATAATGCCTTAGTTACCCTGTTGTTCGGCCGCTGGAAGCGGTAGCTATCCTATGGCTTTGGCTGCAGGAGCTATTCAGCATAGGAATTGAAATAACAGAAATGCAGGAAAGTGAGCTAACTAGAATGAATCTAACTACGGATTCCTCACCAAGTGGGCCCCCTTGGGTGAGTACCCAGAACACTCAATTACATAGTACTAAACTCAAAACTTTGTTTGCTCATTAACTTTGAATAAAACAGTACAGGAATTCTCTATAACAGTGAAATAACAAAATGCAACTATTATAATAATACTATGCCCTCCTTCTCACACAAGAGTGGGGCTTTATTTAAAGGGAAAAACATCTAACTACTAAACTCCACATGCCCTAAGAAAAGGCGGAGCTTTTATTACAACTAGCTAACAGAAAGGAAAACTAGAAAACATGAAATAGAATCAGTCAAGAAGAGAGGAAAGAGCTGCATAGACAATAGATCTAACTTCCCACTCTCTCCTATATTTCATCAAGGAATTTATTGCGCTCACCAAGTCTTTGCTCAACCATATCCATCTGGATCAACCAGAAACCTTCTACCGCACCTTCATCAATGTTTCTTCCATGTGCGTCTGCTGTAGGACCGAGTCAAGCGCCTAGCACATAGACGTGCTCACCTGAACAAGGTGATAGTTGCTACTTCGATGTGATACATTAACACTATTAGGATAAAATAATTCATGGCATTTATTAAAAGTACATACATTATCTATTTCTCAAACACTCAATTCATTCAAAAAACATAATCATAATTTCATAGCAATAAAAAAAGCATATTCATCCAGATAAAGCACATTAAGTAGCATATGTCTATGGCATAGGTTAAGTGGTTGACTACCACATAACAACAGTTTTCAGAGCATAAAGTCTTGGTATAATAATAGAAAACATAAGAAATGACCTAGCAAAATTTCTTCCAAGGTATATAAAAGATGCCATTAAAATGGCCTATCATTATTCCCCCTACGAAGACTAGTGCCAATCCTCAGGCACTGAGACATTCCAGATCTTGGCAAGAACCTGGAGGTCTCCTTCCTATGTTTCCCCCATCATGGAGGTGCCAACTCACTAGTAGAACCCGTTTGTGCGCTCCATCTTTACCTGTCTGCCTGTTCATCTATTTCATCATCCACATAGCTGTATAATGGCCATAAGAGCAAGGGAGGCTGGAAGGTGAGTGGAAACCATCTCTCAGGCCATGGTTTTCTTTCTTGGTGTATATACCAACTAACATGCTACATTGTAGCCTAAAATTAATCAGACTATGTGGCTCTGCCTTCTTAAGTGCCAGGGGAAGTCTTTCCCATCTCTGTTTTAACCCTTCAACTGCCCTGTTCCCGTCTGATAATGATTTTTTTTCAAATACCGAGAAAACTTCCTCATGGCCTTCCAGAATCCATTTTCTTGGTGCAGAATCATGAAATCCATACACAATTTGCATCGAGTCATAGTAAATTCATCATGGTGACCGACTTTAAGGACGTAGGGGTAATGAAATGGATTTTTCCATGATTGTATATTTATGTAATTGCTCACCATAATTTATTTCATTCTGAATCAAGGAAACAAGGGCAGATAAAGGTATATCACCAATAAAAAGAAGGGGGTTCCAGTCAGTATTAAAAGGAACATCATAATTGTGCATGTACAATTCATATAGCAGATTTTGAACACAATCAGGTGATGTGTTGTATGCAGCCACAAATTCTTGTGGGGTTTCTATGCCTGAGCTAGCGTCCCGGAGGACTCTCATTAATTTAAATAGGAAAAACTACTCCTTGAGGCATAGGGCGTAAACTCGTGGTGGTGGTCTGCATTCCAACAATTCTGGAATTATATCTGCAATGTTATTTACCTTATTCTGCAGAAATTCAATTTCCTACTATTTTCTTTCAATCTCCCTTTGTAATCTTGTCTTTTCCAGTTCCCACATCGATTTTTGATATTGCATTGCATTGAAATAATCAACCAATAGAGAGTGAACAGTTACCTCCTTAGGTTGCCGATGTGGAACTGCCCTGACTACTGGTGGGTCTTCCTCTTTCTTTGGACAAATTGGCACATTGTCTGGAACATGGTGCCTTTCCCTGTGATTACCTTCCTATAGAGAAGAAGATTCTGTTCTGGCAACTTTAGGCTCTGCTACATTTGGTATTACACATTCTACTTCTGGAATAGCCTCAATGGCTGCAGGATCCTTTCCCATCATACCCTCAAATTCAGCAAGAGGACTGCCCATTTGTGGTTGTTCCTATAAGGGTTCCTCCGAGGAGACATGAGACTCGATCAGCCACAACAGGAGAAATTTTTTCATCTGGTTGTGTTGTGTTTAAATGAACACTTCTACACAATGGGGTATCAGTAGAGGCTGCAAGTTGCTTCTGTGAAAGTTTCCTTTTCTTGGTAGGTGTGGCCATAGGAGAAACAATAGACATAGGAATACCCTGACTCATATATTTTGGCATTTTTTCTTTGCCCTTGCCCTTTTTATCCTTTTGCTGAGAAACTATAGGAACCTTGATTTCTCTACTCCTTGTGGTAGGGTTTGGATGACCAGAGGGTACATTCTCTTTATGAACTCCCGAAGGAGAAGAATTCCTCAAGGATTCATCTTTTTTGCCAAATTCTTCTTCCTCATTAGGGTTATTTTCTTGTTCTTCTTGATTCTCAGGTCATGGCCCTTCTCCATACAATTCAACATGAGGTGCCACAATAAATCTATCCCAGGTCATGGGAGAGACATCCCTTAGTGACCTTTCCACCAATAGCTTAATTAAACCATGGTGGGTCACTGCGTTCTGCCACCCCTTCCGTACCTCTTTAGCACTTAAGTTCAAAAGGGCGAAAAGAAAATTTGGGACATTTACTAAATGATTATGTCATAAATGGCTCAAAATTTTAAAGTGAACTACATGCAAGAAGGAAAAATGGCCCTCATAGGTAATGTACCTCATGATATGAACAACCAAATGAGGAAATTTCCCTGGAATAGATGTCTACTTTACTCCTTGTTTACTATAATCCATTGGGGCATCTGTTGGCAATGAAAATTCTTCTCTGGTTGCTCATGCATCATGCCCATGGGGAAATGATTCACTTGTAGATGGAATTCTAGAGACTTCTGCAATTTGTACTTCTAAAGCTTCAATTTTTAACCCCTTAACATATGTGATTTCATTGTTGTATGTTCTCAAAAATTCCAATGTCGTATCTTCGTCATACCCATTTAACCAAACAAAATAGGTGAGCCAACCTACTCTGTTAAAAACATGAATGTTTTCCTAGTCTTCTAACAATACAAGGTGGTTTGATGGTTCATGTTGTATAGGGGAACCACCCATTCTGCTACTTTGAAATTCCAACAATGTCTGAAAAACTCACAAATCTCCTTACTCCACTAATACTCTTTACTCTGTTTTTGCTGAAAAACCTCTTTGTTATGCCCTGAATTGGAATGGAAGTGTTTCTGGGTAGACAAGACACAATAGATGATTTTGAATTGATGTGAAGTAAGCTAAAATTTTGAGTTAAAAAATAGGGCCGATTTCGACAGTTTACACTCAAGGGTTGTCAAATCATAATTTCTGATATGACAGCTCGGTACAATTCGGGTAGAGGAAATAGTAATGACAAAGATGGGAAATTATGACAGTTGATTTGGAAATGATGTAAGTTTTGAATAGATGGGATATTTTATTTATTATACACCAAAACCTATTTACTTCCCCCTACAAAAAAAAATGACAAGTGTCCTCACTTGCATAGCAATGTATGGCAAAATCATGGATGAATAGCTTTATTAATTACAATGTGTCATAATCATATTAAATGAAGTAAAAACCTTTTTGAGGAAATAAAGTAATGTGTATCTTGGAATTTTATGTCATTAAATGCCCAAACTTGGAAACATTTGATGATGTTGGTAGAGTAAAATCATGAGCTGGCGCAATAATGAGGTGGCGTGAATGCGTGGATGGCAGAAAAAGATGATGAAAAAGAAGATGAAATGACATTTTTATTATGGAAAAGAGATTTTGTGGGAAACGAAAATTTTATTATGACTGCATGTGGGAAATTTTCAAAGAGATGACCGGAGCAAATAATTACTCTGGTTGGCTACAGGAATGGCCTCAGAAGGAAGAGGTCCTTTGGCTGCAGGAGGTTCTTCAACAGGAGGAGGAGGAGGTTCTTTGGCTATAGGAGGTTTTGTGGTTGCAGGAGGTTCAACGGTTGCAGGAGAATTCTCAAACTACCGCAGGAAGTTGGACTTTGTTTGTGGTTTATGGTATAAGCAGAGCCTATGACCATTCACCAGCAACTTGAAACGTATAGGGTTGATGGTGGATAGCTGAACTACTCCATTAGAATAAACATGAATAATATCATAAGGGCCAAGCCAACGTGTTGTAAGCTTACCTTGGTTTTCTTGGAATCTTGAGTCATACAAAAGAGCCTAGTTGCCAAGAGCAAACTATTTGGAAAGCATATGAGAATCATGCCACTTTTTCCATTGTGTCTGAACCAACTCTTTGTGTTGCAGGGCTGCCTTCTTTATCTCATCTAGCTGGTTAAACTGAAGGATCTTGTCATGTTGTGCCTCAATAAGATCAATGTTCAATTTTAATGTCGTTTGTAAAGTCTTAAGTTCAAATTCAATTGGCATCACAGCTATTTTTCCATATACCAACTCAAAAGGGGTAAATCCTGTTGTGGTTTTCCATGTAGTGTGGTAGGCCCATACTTCTTCTTGGAAGCGACTACTCCAATCTTTCTTGTGCAACTAAACTGTCTTCATGTGGATAGCCTCTATCTCCCTATTAGTGATTTATGCTTGACCATTCACATGTGAGTGATAGTGGCTTGATTTCTGGTGGTGAATATTATATTCATTCATCAGAGTAGTAATCAATGTGGAGGTAAATTGAGCTCCTTGGTCAGTGACTAATTCACAGGGTACACCATAGCATGTGAATATCTCCTCATATAGAAATTGTCCAACTTTGTTATCTCTGGCATGCTTCATGACTCTAACCTCCACCCACTTGGTTACATAATCAGTACATACAAGTATGTACAAATTGTCATCTAATATAGGAGTGATGGGACTGAAAAAATTGATTCCCCACTTATCAAATGGAGTCACTACAACCTAAGGAAAGAGTGGCATTTCATCAGATTTAGTAGGCCGACCCATCCACTGGCATCGATCACACTTCCTGGTGTAATTGGCTGAATCCTTATAGAGGGATGGCGAGTAGTAACCAATATTAAGTACTTTCATGGTTGTCCTTTTGGCAAAAACATTTCCACCGCAGGGCTCATCATGACAAGCCCAGAGGATGTCATAAGTCTCATCCTCTCGAATACATCTTCTCAATACTTGGTCAGGGCCAGTATAGAATAAACAATCAGCAATCCATGAAAAGTTGAAATTTTTCTCTATTAGTAACCACTTTTCCTTTGGAGAGAAGTGTGGAGGTACCTTTTGTGAAACTAGATAGTTAGCAATATCAGCATACTAGGGTTTTTTTACTGCAATGGAGAATAGGTGGTCATCAGAAAAGTTATCATCAATCGTCATAGGTTCATCGGCATTTTGTAGTCATGAGAGAAAATTGGCCACCATATTTGATCTACCTGGCTTATCTATGATGGTAATATCAAACTCTTGTAGTAGCAACAGCCATCTAGCTAACCTTCCTGTTATGGCAGGTTTGTTGGCTAAGTACTTAATAGATGCATGGTCCGTATGCACAAAGATTTGGTAACCAGTGACATAATGGCAGAATTTGTTCAGAGCATAGATAACAGCCAAGAGCTCCTTTTTAGAAACTATGTAGTTCAACTTAGCTCCTTACAGATTTTTGCTAATAAAGTAAATGGTGTGTTCTAGTGTACCTTCCTTTTATCCAAGAACTACTCCTAAAACATGATCAGAGGCATTTGTATGTATGTGGAATGGGAGTTCCCAATTAGGGCCTCATAGAATGGGTGCCTAAGTGAGTACAGATTTCAGCTATAGGAAAGCTTCATCACAGTCTGATGTCTAGACAAAGTCAGCATCCTTAGTGAGTATTGAATATATAGAGTTGGCCATCTTACTGAAGTCCTTTATGAATCTTTTGTAATACCCAACATGACCAAGGAATCTTGTGACATCCTTTTGTTTGACTGGGGTAGGTAGATTCACAATGACTTCAATTTTGGTCGGGTCCACCTAAATGCCAAGAACAAAAATGTAGTGACCAAGCACTACTCCTTCTTGCATCATCATAAAGCACTTCTCGTTGTTCAAAGATAGGTTATGCTCTTTGCATCTTGTGAGGGATTTTTCTAGATTTTCCAATTCTTCCTCATAAGTTTCCCCATAAGTGGTGAAGTCATCCATGTAGATCTCTATACAGTCATGGGAAATATTAGCAAAGATGTTGATAACCTCCCATTGGAAAGTAGCAAGAGCATTGCAGAGGCCAAACCGAAAATTTGAATAAGAAAAATTCCCCCATGGGAAGGTGAATGTGGTCTTTTCCTAATCCTCTAGAAGAATCTGGATCTGATTGTATCCACTGTACCCATCCAAGAAATAAAAGTATTTCTTTCCTGCTAGAGAATCTAGGACCTGGTCAATGAATGGAAGAGGGAAATGGTCCTTTTTGGTGGCATTGTTAAGCTATTGGTAGTCAACACACACTCTCCACTTGCCACCTTTCTTGGGAACTATGACTAGTGGGGAGACCCACTCGCTGTCTAATATAGGATATATAAATCCAGCTTTAAGGAGTTTCTAGAGTTTGGCTTTGACTATCTCACGAAGGGCAGGGTTGACATGTCTTTGAAATTGCCTTACTGGGGGTTTGTCCTCTTTAAGGAAGATCTTGTGAGTGCATAACTTTGGGTCAAGACCTTTCATATCAGAGTAAACCTAGGCAAAAGCCGTAGCATGAGTCTTTAGTAGCTTAGTCAATGATGTTTGCTGCTGAGGAGAAATTTTTCTATTAACGTGTAAGCAGCGTTCAGGGGAAACTTCCAATTTCTTAGTGAGTTCTACCATGGATGCATCAGTCAATGAGGGTAACTGGATATCATAGGGAAGCATTTGGCAATAGAGATGGTTGGATATGGGGGAAGATATTTGGTAATCAGAGTATAGTGACTACAAGGAGTAGTTTTGGAGGGAACTATCCAAAGGGTTTGTTGGTGCTCAAATCAACATATTGGATTTCCTATGGATTTTGCCTTATCCAATGATGAGAAACCCAAGTGATTTTCCAACAAACAAGGTTTCAACTTATTCCAAGTATCAACCTTCTGCAATTTTGGCTCTGCAGAACCAAGGTTGGTAGGCCTATACCCTAAACTTATCTTCCAAGTCTTTAAGGGATTTTTAGAGCAGATAACTTATGATTCAAACTTCTCTATCCCAGAGTATGGAAAAGTAATATGAGAACCTTTAAACTAAGAGCAATGTATTATTAAAATGTTCAAATGTAATGTTGCAAGAATTTAAAGAATGTTTGATGGATTTAAGATATGAACTGAATAGAGCAGATGGGTATAGTATCTCAAAACTTTAAATAATAAAAAAGAAAGACTAGTGCCTTAATCAACTATGGGAAATAGAGTCAATATCATTTCAATCCTATGTTCAACCTCAGAGACAGTTTTACAAGAAAACTTGTCACTTGAAAGGTGTTATGGAATGTACATGCAACATAAAACAAATTCAGAGATATATCAAAATGGTAATACTTCTCAGATGACAGACCAATTGACTGAGGCCTCAATCAACAGAATTTAATAGTGCAAAATGAGAAAACCATTTGAAAATATATACTATGAATCAAATCAGGAAGCATGCACATCAAACTATCACTTTGAAGAAGTTCTATTCATTTATCTGAGGGACTAATTGTAAAATGATAATGAAAAAATTGCATACATGAAGAAAAAAGACTTATCTTTATTGATTATGAAAATAGTACAATAGAGTTCACATTTTCAGTTATTGATCCATCTAATCCATCTATTAAAATTGTATTGTTGTCGTATTGTCTCCTCTTTACATTTTACATTGTGTGTGTGTGTGTGTGTGTGTGTGTGTGTGTGTGTGTGTGTGTGTGTGTGTGTGTGTGTGTGTGTGTGTGTGTGTGTGTGTGTGTGTGTGTGTGTGTGTGTGTGTGTGTGTGTGTGTGTGTGTGTGTGTGTGTGTGTGTGTGTGTGTGTGTGTGTGTGTGGGTGTGTGTGTTTGAGTGGCTTTCATACCTCTTTAGGGTGAAAAGACACAACTCTTATTACAAATTATTTTCAAAAAACAATAAACTAACTAAAAAATAACTACCTAACTTTCGGATTTGGCTTTGGTCAAAAATACTAAACATCTCGTGAAAAGCTAATATTTCTGCTGGAGATAGGAAATTTGATTTCCCGAACTGGGTCATTTTATATTTTTAAAATTCGACCATCTTTATCCTTTGTCAAAATCATCTTTGTATCAGGTCTAAATTCTAGCATTTTCTGAAGGCTTCGATTAGTTAGTTCTATTTAATTGTGTCATAAAGCTTCCTTCCTTTGATATTTTTTAGTATGGAGAAACATGCTTCTTGATAATGGATTGGGACTTCTAAATTATCAAAATGTATGGTACCACCAGGGTCCAAGTTTGATCCATACTCGTTATGCAGGATGTTAGTGATTACCTTATCTTCCTCCTGAAGTTGCAAGAAAGGGTCCCTTGTTAACATCATTAATTAGGATACTGAATTAATAGATTTATCTTCCTCTCCTACATCAGGCCATATGGGAGAGGCTAATTCCATCTGAGGTTGAGCAGGAGGGTATAAGGCCAAAGTTTTGGTGTGCTGGCCATCGAAAATTGGCATATCCCCTGACCGACAACCAATGTAGGCATCAGCGGTAGCCAACCAAGGATGTCCTAAAATAATTGGATAGTCTCCTAGGGTAGCTTTTGGAAAGAGGATCATGAAATCTGTAGGGTAGGACCAAGATTCTAGGTCAACCATAATGTCCTCCACCACTCCATCAGGCTTTAATTTCAAACTGTCTACGAGCTACAGGACAGTAGGTGTATTGCAAAGGTTGGTGATACCAAGGCACTACATAATGTCTTTGGTCATGACATTAATGGCATCTCCAAGATCAAACAAGGCATTATTTATAGCCATCCCATTAATAATGACCTCAACAACAAGGTTGCTAGGGTTGGAATATTTTGGGATGGTAAGCTTGCAGCCAGGATTTTTAAAGCAAGCTTCCTTGATGGCTTTTCCATATGTGGGAACATCTTTGATTTCCTAGAAAAGGGGAATTTAGACACTGACATTCTTTAGTTGGTCAAGGATATTGAAAGTTGCTTCATCAGTGGTCTTTGGATTGCTCTGTTGCAACCTTTGTGGAAAAGGAGGAATAGTAGGCTGATTGGTCTTGGCTGGTGATGCAAGGGCTATTAGATTAGATGGAATTTTGGGTTTATTGGGCTCTTCAAAAGGCATTTTAGTGATTACAGGAGGCTCAGGTGCAGGAAGAGTGGGACCGAACCGTGGGTGAATATCATCGAGGTTAATTGCATAGGCAGGATATTGCATTGGATATTGTGACTGGTCTGTAGCATACACATTTTTCTATAGTAGAGGAGGTCAATTGTTAGGGTGTAGCTACAGCTATGTATGTAATTGAGTAGGCTTAGGAGGCAGATTAGTAGCTACAGGAGGTGGCAAAAGAGCTTGTTGTTATGGAGGTTGCATAGGTAGTGGAAAAAATTTGTGTGGTTGATTTGGCCATTTTTGGCTGCCTTTCCACTATGGTTTTTTCTGCCAATTACCTTGCGGTGGCTTCCATGCCCCTTGAGGTTGTTTCCAACCTCCTTGAGGGTTTGGCCACTATGGATTGGGGTAATTCTGCCACTTATTCTGGGAATTATTCCAGGGAGGATTTTGATAATTCATGGGGGGTTGCCATTGATTATTATAAAAAGGACCACTAAATGAAAGAGGATCTTGGGGCATACCTTGTCTCTGTAACCATGGCCATCGCTGAGTAACAAAGAAGATCTGCTCATCCTCTGGTTCAACTGGTTTGTAATCAGTCAGAATTTGTGTAGTCTCCATGTTAGCAACTAGTTTGCATATGTAGTCTCTCTTCTTCTGTCTATAATGTGGACAAAATTCTGCTAGCATGGCCTCTGCTTCCTCATTTTTCTTCTTATCTTGCATGGTGTCCAATTGGGTGGTCATGTTGTTGATGATATCTTTCTTAAAATTGGACAACAGATTGGTTATCTCAGTCTGTGAAGCACCAGCACCATTAGACTTTCCCAGAGTGGACCTATATCCTCTTCATTTTTTAACAGCAGCTCTTGAGTATTTAAGATAGATCTTTTGGATATCATCCCATGATTCCTAGGTGATATCTCCTCCGGCCATTAGGTCTAGTGCCTTTGTGCATCCATTATGGATGCCTCGCAAAAAGAGCAACTTCTGAGATTCTTCATTAAGCTTGTGTTGAGTATTCTTCTGCAAACTGAACATGAACCTTGAGAAATAATCCTCAAGACTCTCATCCTCCTTCTATGACATCTTAAAGATTTCATCCCCTCGCATATCATTCCCTTGACAGTACTCCTTATATTTCAGCAAGAAAGCATCCTTCATTTCATCCCAATTATAGACAAAATCCTGTCCTAAGCCCATAAACCATCGCAATGCAGACTCTTTAAGTGTTTTAGGGAAGATCTTAATCATGTGGGCATCGGTGGTGTAGTCATAGCTCCTACAAAGGATATCAAACTCAAAGAGAAAGGTATTCGGGTCCTCTGTGACAAGGCCGTAAAATTTTGGAAGAGTAGAGGAGGGAATATTTTTGAGGTTGTTATTATCTTGTTGATCAGAGATGGGGAAAGGAAATGTAGTAGGATTAGCCATCCTTCATTGTTGTAGAGGTGGATTTTGAGGGGGGTTCTGAGGTTGGTAAACAACTAACTGCCAAGGATTTTCTTCTCGAGGATTCTGAAGTTCTAGATTGGCAAAGGCTTCAACAAATAGATTGGATTTTGGTTGTTCCTAAAAGAACCCATGAAAGTCACCCTCAGAAGATGAGGATGATGAAGGGGCTTTAGGAAGCTCAACAATAGTGTCAATGAACTGGTTTTCTTCCTAAAATAGGTTTTGGTGTGGATTTGGCAAGTACCTTCCTCAAGCGTCTCTTCGTCTATTATGCATGCAGATAGTATGGAATGATGTGAATAGTGGTTTGCTTTGTCAAGATAAGGATTAATCTACTAAAATTAGGGAATGGAAGCATGAAAAAAAAATCCTAGGAATGGTTGAATAAGAACCTATCTCGGCACCGTCCCTGGCAGCGGCGCCAAAAATGATCGCTTGTTATAAAGGCTCAGAAACTAGGCATAATCCTTTAACTTAGGGATTGGAGATCCAACTAAGAACTTCATCCACTTTATAATAAACTCTTTTAATATGTCAAACCCAGGGATGTGATACTTGAAACGGGCCAGCACAATATATGCACCAAGCACTTTCTCAACCAATCATTCTATAATTGTTGTAGGAAATAAATGTTGGAAAGGAACTACTCTATGGCTGCAGGAAATAAATGCTTTCGAAGGGAAACTATACTATTGTTGCATGAAATGAACACTCAAAGGAAAGATAAACTATTGTTTTGAAAGTAGATGCTTGAAATTAAATGATGGAAATGAATTCTGCTAGCAGGATGGAAGAGTGCACACAAACAACTATAATGCCTTAGTTACCTTGTTGTTCAGCCATAGGAAGTGGTAGCTATCTTGTGGCTTTGGCTGTAGGAGCTGTTCAACATAGGAATTGAAATAACAAAAATGCAGGAAAGCAAGCTAACTAGAATGAATCTAACTACAGATTCCTCACCAAGTGGGCCCCTTGGGTGAGTACCCAGAACACTCAATTACACAGTACTGAACTCAAAACTTCATTTGCTCATTAACTTTGAATAAAAGAGTACAGGAATTCTCAATAATAGTGAAATAAAAAAATGTAACTATAATAATAATACTACTTCCCTCCTTCTCACATAGGAGCAGGGCTTTATTTAAAGGGAAAAACATCTAACTGCTAAACTCTACATGCCCTAAGAAAAGGCAGAGTTTTTATTACAACTAGCTAATAGAAAGGAAAACTAGAAAATAGGAAATAGAATTGGTCAAGAAGAGAGGAAAGAGATGCGTAGACAATAGATGTAAATTACCACTCTCTCCTAGATTTCATCAAGGAATTTATTACACTTGCCAATTCTTCGCTCAACCATCTCCATCTAGATCAACCGGAAACCTTCTATCATTTCTTCATCGATGTTTCTTCCGTGTGCGTCTGCTGCAAGATCGAGTCAAGCATCCAGCACATAGACGTGCTCACCTAAACAAGGTGACAGTTTCTACTTTGATGTGTTGCATTAACACTATTAGGATAAAAGCATTCATGGCATTTATTCAAAGTACATACATTATCTATTGCTCAAGCAGTCAATTTATTCACAAAACATAATCATAATTTCATAGCAATAAACAAGCATATTCATCTCGATAAAGCACATTAAGTAGCATATGTCTATGGCATAGGTTAAGTGGTTGACTACCACATAACAACATTTTTTCAGAGCATAAAGTCTTGGTATAATAACAGAAAACATAAGAAAGGACCTAGCAAAATTTCTTCTAAGGTATATAAAAGATGCCATTAAAATGGCCTATCACAATGGTCAATCACTTATCAGCTCAACATTATCTCTTTTTTTCAGAAAAAGATGACAAATATTTAACTCATCCCCATAATCAGCCCCTTAACATTGAAGTGTTGATCCATAATCATTGTGTGAAACTTGTATTGATAGATGGAGGCATGGGGTTGAATATATGTATTCTCAATCTGATCAAGAAATTGGGCCTTTCGGAATAAACAATTGATTCAAGAAGTAAGATAACCATCAAGGCTTGTGATGAAGAGGAAAGATCATCCAAAGGGCTAATTGTTTTACCAATTATAATATGACCAATTGAACGTAATGTGATTTGCCAAGTTCTTGATCTACCATTGGCCTATAACATATTACTAGGAAGATCTTGGATACATGAAATGCAAGAAGTGCCATCTACTTACCACCAATGTATCAAATTCCCACACAATGGGGTGGAAGTAACAGTTCCTGCAGATTTAAGCTACACTTTCAACAATGTTAAGGAAGATAGTATGGTTCCCCACAATAAGGAAGTTCCAAAAGATTTCCCTGTGGAAACCTCTAAAGACATGGTAATCAGAAGCTTTGGAAAGACATTAAAACTTGAAGAAACTAGCATGGGGGAATACAAACTAGACACAACACCATTATTGGCTAACATTCCAGTGTCTCCAAGATCATATGGGAAACCATCCCCCTCTTTTACACTTGTTGCATCAAAAGAAAAATGCATTCATGAACCAACTGGTATGGTTAGAGCCTCTACTTCTCAAGAGGAAGAAAAAGAAGATAAAGCAGTCTTGGCTTGGCTTTATAAGGGGGAAAAGAGAGAAAATGAAGTAAAACATGTTGAAATATCTCCCAAAAATAAGGCAAAGGTTATGACCTTCTTAAACAAATGGGATACAAAGGGAAGGGACCTTTAGGAGATAAGGGAAAGGGACTCATTGAGCCTATCCATATGGAATTCAAAGAAACTAAAGACAAAATGGGGTTAGGTTTCAATAACAAATCAGAACACCCCACCTCAGGAGATGATCCAATCTTTGATAAAGGAAGTGATGAGGAAGAGGAAGAGACAAAACTTATACCTTGGACATATGAAAGATTACTACACATTGGTACTGAGAACCCAGAATACTAAGGAGAATGGTATGCACCTACTTTTGGAGAACAAATAGAGCATCATGTTCCTTTGTTATCACAAACCAATGTCCAAGAAGTAGAGGAGGAAGAAGAAGACTCTCCTGAAGTTCAGCAAACAGAATAATCTCATGAAGAAATCCCTCAACAATAAGAAGAATACATACACAAAGAAGAGAAAGCAAGTAGCTCAAATACTCTTGAGGAATTGTCTCTTGTAATACAACAACAAGATGCACATCCTAACTAGGGGCAATTGGTGATAGATTCACATTTCCTAGATCTACCACACATTGATCCACAAATGGATAATAGGGTACACCAGATAACTATTGTTGAGTTTTTAAACTGATCTGATGACAATATTTCAGACTCACATGATTATGAATGGGATCACATATCTGATGCTACCATGGAAATTGAGGTAGATGTAATTCATAAATTTGCACCTTTATTGGAAAGAGGAGAAATTTATAACACTACCCATAACACCAATGTTGTCACAGAATTGTATGAGATGGTGATGCCTAGGATAAATGATGAAGACACTGGTGTCTTACTAGGACTAGAAGAGCTTCAAAGGATAAAAAATATGAGTTCCAATATGATAAGAGAAGAAGGATAAATCTCAACTAATGAGTCACTAGAGTTAGGTCTGCATAACACTAATAACAACCCTAATAATGATGATTCTACTCTTCATAATTTAAACACTATACAAGCTGACTTAACGGAACATATCTTGTCAGATAATAGTTTTGACATTGACACAATGTTATCCTTAAAAGACTCTGAATCATTATCCTTGGTAAACCCCAACCTTATTTATTTGACTGACTCCAACCCTACTTCTATTATGAACTTTCCTAATGACTATATCTTATCCTATTATCTAAATGCCTGTGAACCTTATCCCTCTTCCACCAATGCAAGGAGCATGACTCTGACAGAGGGGGATATCAATTTTCTTAGTCACAAATTGAAAAAATAAAAAGAAACAAAATACTGATGGTGAAAACCACGTTGTGGCAGTATCAGATTCTAAAATAGTAAAAATAAAAGACTTCTCTGATGGTGAAAGCCTCTCAGAGGCACCAAAAGATGAGATTCTTGATATCCTCCCTAAGAACTTTCAAGAAATATCTTTAGTACTGATAGAGCCAACACAACCACTTGATTTGGGCATAGCAGAAGTTCCTCAATTTGTTCATCTAGCACAATCATTATCAGAAGAAGAAAATATATAGTTTACTAAGTGTCTCAAAGAGAAAAAGATCAACTTTGCATGGTCTTATACCAATATACCTAGACTAGATCTTGAGTTATTAATGCATCATTTATCTATAGCCCCTGGAATTAAACTTGTCAAACAAAAACTGAGAAAGATGCACCCGCACGTGGCATTATTGGTAAAAGTAGAGTTGGAAAAACTATTAAAGGCTATATTTATAAGGGTCATCGCTTATGTAGGATGGATTTCTAATGTAGTACTAGTTTCTAAAGTGGATAAGTCTATCAGAACTTGCACAGACTTTAGGGACTTAAACAAATCTTGTCCTAAAGATGATTTTCCACTGCCAAATATTGATATGATTATCGACCTCACAGTAGGATATGCGATTTATTCACTCATGGATGGATTTTTTAGGTTATAAACAAATAAAGATTTCTCCTAAAGACCAAGAAAAGATGTCATTTACATGCACATGGGGAAAATTTTGTTGTAACGTCATGCCATTTGGACTAAAGAATGTTGGAGCTACGTATCAACAAGCTATGACGATGATCTTCCACGACATGATACACAAGAACATGGAGGACTATGTGGATGATACATTAGCCAATTCAAAGATAAGAATGACTCACATTGAAGACTTGAGGAAGATACTAGATTAGATGGAACAATTTCAAATAAGACTCAATCCAAATAAATGTGCATTTGGAGTCCAATCAGGGAATCTCATAGGGTTTATTGTATCATCTCAAGGAATTGAGGTGGACCCAGAAAAGGTAAAATAAATAATGGAAATACCACCTCCTCGTAACATCAGTCAAATGAGGACACATTAAGGAAGACTTCAGTCAATTAGAAGATTCATGTCTCAACTAGTAGATAGAGCACAACCTTTCACAAAATTATTACATAAAGGGGTCACTTTCAAATGGGATGAACATTGTGAAAATAATTTCAAATAATTAAAGGAATATATGGCTAATCCTCCTATTCTCATGGTGCCTATTCATGAAAAACCATTTCTACTCTATATTTTAGCTATGGCTACATCGCTTGGATTATTGCTAGCCCAAGAGGATGAAAACAAAGAGGAAAGGGCAATTTATTATATCAGTAGGACATTGGTGTCTTATGAGATCAACTATAGTATCATTGAAAAGGCTTGCTTGGTAGTTGTTTTTGCATACTATAAGCTGAGACACTCCATGCTTTTGTATACAGTGAAACTTATCACAAAGATTGGCCCTCTCAAATACCTCTTGAGTAAAACAACATTGACAGGAAGACTAGCAAAATGGGTCTTAATACTCAGTGAATTTGATATCAAGTATGTAGATAGAAGGTCTATTAAAGGATAAGTGTTAGATGATCAACTAGTTGATTCACCATTACAAGATGCAACATCTTTGATTAAATAATTTCCAGATGTGACAATCATGCACTTAACAGAATATCATTGGAAGATGTATTTTGATGGTCCTTTCACACAACAAGGATCTGGAGAAGGGGTACTGTTTATCACTCCTCAAGGCTAAAAGATACCTAAGGCATATAAAATGATGTTTCGATGCACCAACAACATCTCAGAATATGAAGCATTGGTAAATGGGATCGAGCTAGCTATTGAATGGAAAATCATAGAGTTACATGTACATGGTGACTCTCAACTCATTATCAACCAAGTAAATGGGGAATATCAAACAAAAGATGAGAAGTTGATGTCTTACAAATAGATGGTAGAAGAGTTGAAAAAGTACTTTTTCTTCATCACATTCCAACAAATTCCAAGAACCAAAAATAAAGCTGCAGAGGCTATGGAAATGCTTGAATCCATGTTACAACTGGAGGAACACCAATTCCACTATGACTTCTTGGTGGAAGAATTATCCTTTCCCACATTTGATACACCTGAATCCAAAGTTATATGCGCCTTAAATTCCCAAGACCAATCCATATATGTAAAAATAACTACCTATCTTACAGATCAAACCTTACCTAATGGCCTTTCCAGGAATGAAAAATGAGCCTTAATTAGGACAACATCGCGTTATGTCCTCATTACTACTAACTTATATAGATGAGGTCTTGATGAAATGCTACTTAGGTGTTTAGAACAAGAAGAGTTTGACCATGCATTAAAATAGGTCTATGAAGGTGTATGTGGATTGCACTCGAATGAATATTCATTAGCTAAGAAACTATTAAGAGTTGGATACTATTGGCCTATAATGGAAAAAAGATGTAGTGCAATTTGCTAAAACATGTGACAAATGTCAAACACATTGAAACCTTATCCATGCTCCAGACAGAGAACTCATACCATATATAACACATTGGCCATTCTAGCAATGAGCCTTTGATCTTGTTGGACAGATTTATCCTAATTCTTCAAGTGGAAACAAATACATTATCACAACCACTGAGTATTTCACATAGTGGGTCAAAGCAGTGCCGCTAATCAAAGCCACTGGAAAACAAGTTGCTATGTTAATCTTGAACTACATGATTTGTAGGTACGGGATAGCCTCATCTATTATAACAAAGATTGGGGGTAGTTCAAGAATCAAGATATCGAGGACCTTTGTATAGAGTTTCACATCACTCAGTGTTGTTCTTCAATCTATTATCCTCAAGGTAATGGACAAGGTGAGGCTTCAAACAAAAAAATTTTGAAAATCCTACATAGAACTATGAGTAAGTCTAGCAGAGACTGGCATTTGCAATTAAATCTAGCACTATGGGTGTATAAAACAAGTATCCAAACACCTACAAGAGCCATGCCATTTTCTCTAGTCTATGGTGCAGAAGTAGTGTTACCAATTGAAGTGTAAATTCCTTCTTTGCGAGTATCTCTCTAAGGTCTTGTCACAGATGAACAATACTGCATTGATAGCATTCATGCACTAGAACTGCTGGATGAGCATAGACAACAAGCGTTCGATCACCTCAAGGTATACTACAAAAGGATGCCAAAAGGGTACAATAAAAAATTAAAGCCACAACAATTTCAAGTGGGGGATCTTGTTCTTAGAGAGAATCCTAAAAATCAGCCAAATAGAGAACAAAAAGTTAAGTTTGAACCCAATTGGCTGGGGCCTTTTGTTATTACAACCACTTTTGGGAGAAGAGCTTATCAGTTAGCTACACCTGAGGGAGATGTCCTTCTTGATCCTATCAATACCCTACACTTGAAGCAGTTCTACGCTTAATATCTAGCTGAAGGGCTTGTCCAGTGAAGTTGATTCTTAGAAAATACCAAAAAGATAAAAAAATTTGATCTTGAAGAAAGCCAAAAATAGTGGAAAAGAGAAAATAAAAAACAATGGGAAAAGTCATGAAAAAAGGTATTCTTGGTGAAAACCTGGCAAACAGGTGCCTTGATACTAACAAAAAAAGAGAAAAAAAATTACAAAAAATTTGGATAATAGAAAAAGTGCCTTGGCGGAAACCTAGCAAATAGACGTCTTGGTAGCAAAAATAAAAATTTGACTAAGGGGTGAAAACCTGGCAAATAGGCATCACTTATACTCCATGCTCCATCTGTCAATTCACTGCTGACATGAATCCTTCATGATCATATCTTTGCTATCGGTTGAATATAAATTCTGCATGAATGTCCTATCCTTGCCTAGTATTTGTCTATGTTTGCATCTTAGGGATGGTCATTATGCAATGGGGGCATCTCTTCTAGCATGTTCGGTCAATGTTTTTTGGTTGCTAGGTTGTCTTAGGTCCTTGTCTAGGAAGGTTTTCCACACAAACAATATTTCTTGATACTTGACTCAAAACATCACTATCACAAACAAGGGTGTTTCTTAAACACCACCTACCTGTAACTAGCATCATACTAGTGTTTCTCAACACTTTAATCAAAGAGTGTTTATCAACACTACATTGTATTGAAATTGATCATATTATCTCATTTACTCAGACATAAAAATACATTGCTTAATTCCAAGTTGCAATTGATGATTTCTCTATTGTGATTGAAAAATGAATCAACGGTGTTACTCAACACCACATAAGCACATATAGACTGGTCTTGATTTGATTATGACTCTTTTTGTGTTTCAATGATGTTCAAACAAGGGGCATGTAAACAATTACGAATTTTCTTTGTCTGATTATCAATTGTTGCTTTTTATGTCTTCTGAGTTACTCCATGACATCTATTAAATGACAAAGAGTCGCAAGGACAAGGGCATAACATTTTTTTGGTTTTCTATGTATGGTGATTGTTTCAATGATCCTATAAATTTCACTTAATTTGGATGTTTATTGTAAGAGCTTCCAACATGAGTGGATAGTCGCATATATCTCGATCCTTTTTATGTGTAAACTACGGTGAGGTTAAATCAATTTCCTTGTTTGTTTCTAATCAACTTCTAAGTACCGTGTACAAAACATTATGTACCCAGGGATATGAATATTGGAGGTCATTGTAGGTTACATATCCTATATTACACACAAAAAAAATATGATTCTTAAAGCAAAAGGAGATAACTGAAAAGTCATCCTAGCCTCTATGCCTTGATGCTTAGGTTTATTTTTGACATTGCATCCAATAAAAATAGTATTCATATTTTCATGATACTTTCATGGTATTAGTGACAGTTGTACTAACTGATGATCTCCATTACACAAACGCCCTATGATGATAAAATGCTAAACTATAAAAAGATCACTGATAGTCCTAGAAGTCTGTATTTAGTTGCATTTAAGATTGCATGATTCATTTTAAACAACATAAGGAGTTGAGCTCAAAATGATTTCCAGATTCATTCAAAATCTGAGTTGACTACTTAATCTATGTTACTGATATATTCATGTTGTTGCATATTTATAGGAATTCATTTTGCATTCATAATGGGAAATAGAAAATACTAAATCAAAGCATTCAAGTGCTTCATTTTTACATCCTAAGTGCACCCATACATATATTTGCATAAAGAAACTCTCAAAAGCATACATCTGCATATTCATCTAGAATCATCTAACACATGTATATATCAGTAATAACCAAAGAGCATAAATGATGTCATCACATGAATCTATTCTAAATATTCTTAAAGACCAAGTACATTATCAAGTGTGAATCAATCTAATCATTTATCACATACATCAAAAGAGAACCAATGAGCATGTCAGAATCAGAAGAGGCTATCTCATATATATCAATGACTATCATATCAAAAATATGGAAATGTCCACAACAGTATCAGTGAGATTGTGATAAAGCATATAAAAATGTATCAAAGGTCTGAAGTACAAAGGATGATCACAGAAGGATCAATATACAAATATCTCAAATATAATCATAAAAGTCATGTCTGGATGCTACCCTCTCCCTAATCAAGAGGAGGATGTGGTGCATCAGCTCGGGGATGATGAGTTGGTGGAGGCATAGCTCCCTCTGACTGCTAAGCTATCATCGAGTAGAAAGGTGCTCTTTGTATTTGTGGAACTACAACACAATACAAGGAAAAATAATATGCAACTCTCTGACCCTGATGTGTGGTCGTGTGTGCCTGAATGTCTCTCTTTGATCTTATCACATCAAGTTGCATTTCCCTGTCTACCAGTAGTGTCTCCAAAGTGGTAACCTGAGCCTTGAGATGCTCTCTCTCTCTCTAACACTATGACAGTAGATCTCTGTCTCTTCCTATCTCTCTTCCAATATCTCTTAGAGGATCCTATCCCAGAGGTCCACCTCCCCCACTAGGTCTCTGCCCTGAATATCTTTGTTGTTTTTTTTATTGTTTTTGTCTCATAAGTAATGGACCTGGATCCATGCATGGAGGCACAAACCTGAGACAAGTGTGTATGCCCTCTACACCACCACCATCACCCCTGTCATCACCATCATCACCCCTATAATCATGGACATGTCTCTGACCTCTGTCCATGGGAGGGTGCATGTCATCTCTACCACCACCACCCCTACCATCTCTCCCACCACCACCTTTGTCTCCTCTACCCCTACCTCTCACGAGTCCATCATCAGCAGGATCATATTCTAAAGCATCCTCAATATGAGGTGTTATCTTATCTGGAGTTGTAAAGAGAGGAAATGGATACTGGAGAAGATGAGAAAGATAAACATTAGTGCACCCATCATCGGTAACATCAACGTGGTAATCCCACCCAACTGCCAACATCTGACTGATCTCTAACTGTGCAGTCTCATAAGATAAGTGTGCATACCACTATGCCTCCTCATCATGAATGTGAGCATATGCAGTCAGATCCTGAGACATGCCCTATACCCAGTCATCATGTTTGAGGATGCATGTGACTATAAATCTCTCCACAACATATCGCATCTTACCGATCAGGTACCTACTTTGAAAGAAATACGGCATTTGTCACCTATCAGAGGTCACTCCTTGTAATCTAAATATGGTCTCCACTCGACCACTATAACATTATCAATGACTCACCACCAATATTCCAGCTTACCTAGATGTGGTTGTTGGATATAACTTGAATACATGTAAACATAAGGCTCCTCTAGTACATTGCATGTCTACTATCAGTTGTGTCACTGGGATGTGCTCCTAGGTCCAGATCTGTAAAATCATTATGCCGACAGTCATGCTCTATGAATACTCATATACGATCTCATGAAGCTCTCTATGTACATATGTGCCAATATGCAGCTACCCTAGCCAAATCTGCATGTAGAGCCAATCATCTTCTCCAACATACTGACCCAGCCGCATATAAACCCATGTTGTCCAGGTTATGGAATCAAGATACCTCCTATTAACCCAGCAAGAAAAATGGACAACCGCTCATAGTGATCAATCATGTAGTCCCATGTCAAGTACCTCCATACTATGGATGGATATGCAAAGGATCTATGTGTGTTTGCACTCACAATAGTAGAGCGAGACTCAAATTGAACCTCACATCCCTGTTAGTAATAACTAAGAGGGGGGGTGAATAAGTGGCCTCAAATACTTATCCAATTTAAACTTTAATCCACCAATCAATACTTCTCAAATTATTAAGTCCCTACAAGATGTATGCCTTTGAAATACTTGAAACAAATAACTGTCTGTTGGTTTACCTTGTCTGTCCTTATTCTCCTTGATAATCGATAAGCAGTAAACTATATTTATCAATACTCAGTAAATATGCAGAGCATACCAATCAATCCATAAATGCATATGTAGAATGTAAAACATTAAAGTAATAAATCATACACACATAACACAAGGATTTTAACATGGAAACCCTGTTAAGGGAAAAACCACTGGGATCGGTACCCCAAATTTTCACTCTTCTGAAGTGAGCCCTGTTAGGAGCCAACCCTGTTAAAGGTTAC
>MU227608.1:692428-725590 GCA_018584345.1 Thuja plicata | reverse complement strand
TGAGAAATGAATTTAGAAGAAAATAGATGATTAATTAATGATTAAGAAACCATTAATTAATAGATGAAAATTAGTGTTTTTAATGTAAAGTCGCAAGCCTGTCCATTTTAGGGTGTCTACAGATTTATATGAGAGACTAACTGAAAATAATTAAAAAATATTACCATAAGTGAAAGAAAAGGCACTTATCTCTTTATTAATATTGAAAAAATACTACATTAAAGTTCACGTTGCAATTGTGATCAAATTCTATTATACAATGTGTTTCTTCTCCTTTTTTTATTTACATTTTACACCACATATATATGTGGATCAATGGTTTTCACACCCCTTTAGGGTGAAGAGACACCACCCTATGTTAAAATTTAAAAATTTCTTTTGAAAAAACTAATCAACAAACTAACTAATAACTACCTATCTTTCAGATTTGGCTTTGGCCAAAAATCCAAAACAGATTTTATGAACATAAGATTTTTACTGGAGATGGTAAATTTGATTTTCTGAACTGTCTATTTTATATTTTCAATTTTTGATCATTTTCATTCTCTGTCAACATCATCTTTTTAGCAGCTTGAAATTCCAGCATCTCTGAAACCTTCGCTTACAGAATTTTGATTGTTCCTGTCACAGAGCTTCCTTCCTCAATCCCTCAACTTTTAATTAAAAAGTAATATATTTTTGTATTCCATTTCATGTACTCCATCATGTCATCAATTATTGGGCATGGAGTTTAGGATGTCATTTTTAGAGTTTATCACTATATAAGACTCTAAATTTTGCCTAAAATTTAGAGTTCCAACAGTGAGAATGATGTTCTTGAAATCCTTCTTAAAATTTGTTGGATTTCTCATATTTTTGCAAGGAAATATGTTGTTTTAATACTCATAATCCTTAAATCAAATTATTTCAAAGCATATGTCATTAGTTTCTTTTCAATTTTGGATTAACATCCCTTGGTATTAGGTATGATCTATGATGAACTACAACTGATTATATGTTTGAAGTTATTTGTTGATATTCAAGTGAGTTGCATAAGTGATGATAAACATTATCAATTAATGTATTGTCATTGATGTCAACTTATTTGAGTATTATTATGATGGAAAACATTTGTTATGATTTGAAGATATGGAACAAATAATGCTTATGCAGTCGATGAATGAAGAGTTATGTATACACTGAGAGATAGTAATAACTTAGGAAAGCACAGTGTATACTAAGCACAATGACAACCGAGCTAGGGATCGCCGACACAACACAGTTAATACTAAGATCGAGAAATTAATTCAAATTGAGGCCCACTAGGATGCTAAGCTTGAAATTGATGATTTTGAGGTAAAAGATAAAGTTTGTTATTTGATCAAACGGTTATTAAAATTCAAGGAAGATCAAACGACAAAGATTGAAATGTGTTTATAACACAACTATCGAGGAAGGATCAGGAAGGAAAATGAATGATGGAGATTAAGCGGAAAGATATGAAGGATGAAAATTAAATGAGCTATGATGTCTATATAAGAGATAAAAGATTCATTTTGAAAATGCACCTGAAGTGCATACATGCAAAGTTTATACATGACCGATCAAACCAATTAAAGATAGAACCGAGCATTTTCTGTAGACATGATCGAGCGACATAGGAAAGAGGATTACCGAGCAGAACAAGTATGAAGTATGAGATGGACTGAAGAAGTACAAATTGATCAGAGGTATTATGTACTTAGCATAGATCTGGATATTTACAAATCAGAGTTGTATTTGAATCAGATCACTATTGTATCAATTTAACCATTGTTACAGATAAATCTCTTAACCGAGTAGCACAGTGAAGTCATTATTATAACATTCAAAGGATGTTGAGTATTTTCTTTTTGACCCCATAGTGAATGCATGGTCAAGAGAGGACTAATATTTTTAAATCCTCTAACAAGGTCACATTTAAGAGTGTGCGTTGTAACCTTTAACAAGGTTGGCTCTTCACCAAGCTCACTTCAGAAGAGTGAAAATATTTTGGGTTACCTGTCCCAGGTGGTTTTTCCCTTAGCACGGTTTCCATGTTAAAAATCTATGTGTCAATGTGCATGAATGTTGTGGATTGTTATTTTACTTTACACTTTACTTTATTGACCTAGATCAGTAATCACAGTATTAATTTACTGATTCTTGGTAGACAACTTAATAGTAAGTTTTGAAATTACAAAATACATTTTCACCAAGCTAAGTTTTATATTTGAATTTGTTTTGGTATACATCTGGAGAAATTTGGGACTGTAGGATAATTTGGAGGAGACCGAGTCTAACTGATTCACCCCCCCCTCTCATTTATTCTAACAATTGGTATCAGAGCATATAGTTCTTATTAGAGATCATACAATGCGTAGAAGAAAGTTTTCAAGGACTTAAGCTAAAGATCACAAGATGTATAAGAGAGACGCACCTAAGCTTAACAAGGATAACTTCTCGACATTGAAAAGCAGAATGAGACTATATTTATCAGGGATTGGAGACAACATTGCATATTTTTTGGACTATGAATTCATTCTACCTATTGGACCTTTGACTATAAATCATATGAAAGAGAAACATGAACACAACCTTATCATGGTGGAGATTGCTTCTTCACTCACAGATGTTGAATTTGAGGAAATCAAGACATGTACAACTGCCAAGCAGATGTGGGATCATCTTATGCTAGTTTATGGAGTAGATGCAAATGTACTGAGAGTGAAAGCTAAAAATCTTCATGGAAAGTTTGATGATGTGAGAATGAAGGAAGGAAAGAACATAACACAGTACCGTACCTAACTTAAGGAAGTTTTGAACGCTATTAGAGGATCTAGTGGAACCATTGATGAAGACACTATTGTGAGCAAGATTCTTAGAACTATATTGCCTATTTATTCTATAAGAGTCTCTGCAATACATGAAATGAGAGCTGCACCTAGAAATAAAATTATTGTTGATAGTCTTGTTGGAAGATTAGTTTCTTTTGAGATGAATAACTTTGACAACAGTATTATACCATCTATGGAGTTCACATTTATGTCTACTTTGAAAATTGGTAAATCTAGTGGCAAACACATAATCAGAAATAATAGTGACAGTGATAGTGATGACAAGGAACTTGATGAACTTAAAGATTTAATGGTTAGAAGATTGCACGGAGGTAAAGGACGATATAAAGTTAAACTACCTTTAATCTGTTTTAACTGTAAAGAGATTGGCCATTTTTCTGCAAGATGCCCTAACAAAAAGAATGATGGTATAAATGACATATCTAATGACAAAAAGGATGGCCGAGACTATAAAAGCAACTGATAGTATGACAGAAGAGATAACCGAGATTATAAAGATAAAGGTAAGAAAGCTTGTTACATTGTTGGAGATAAAGTTAATGACAGTATTTTTGGTAGTGATGAAGATATTGAGACATGTAACACCCCAAAATTGGCACCTTACAATTCTAATCAATTTTGGTGCATTTTCTCAAATTCTCCTTCCTAATTGACTTTAATTGACTTGCTCTCAAATGTAGAAAACCTGAATTTGCATAAATCTTACACTATATTTAATTCCTAAATTATCAAGGTTTATTAGCTAAAATTCCCTATGATTAATTAATTTAATTATAAAAGTCCTAAGTGCTTTTAAATTAAATTAATTCCACCCCTTTAGCTAATACGCATCAAAAGGAATTAAAATAATTATTTGCTTATTTGAGTGAATTATCCTCAAAAGGAATTCCATAATTCCATATGAAAAGCCACTCATGTGACAATAATTCAGTCTTTTAATTGAATAATTCCTTCAAAATTGTCTCACCTTCCTCCATGGAGATGAAGAGTCAGCCATTTCTTTTCAAGAAACTCTTCATCCTCTTTTCAGGATCTTCTATATTATGGACCTCATTTTCTTCATTTGGAGGGGCAATTTGAGAGCATCTAAACTATAGTTAATTTTTGTCTTCATTTTCTCACTTTTCAAGCTTTATTGCATAATTAGCTTAGTGTCATTTAGATTAATAACATGTTGCATCTTAATGTAGTTTTGTTTACATATCTATTAGCTTAATTCTATCATCTTTTCAAGCTTTCTAGATTAAAATATGCATTTCAATTCTTTAATTATAATGGAATTTCTCATATAGAGTAGTTTCCATTTCAATCTCTATCATGCTTTAAAATCCTCCATTTTAGAAATGGTCACTGTTGTTGGCTCTCGTTCTGAGAGTAAGTTTGACACCCCAACTAAATAGGAGGCAATAGGTTGATTCAATCAAATTTGTGAAATGGACAATTCATGTTCATCTTTGCAAATTTGATGATTGAGCAAGGACTATGTTGGGTTTGTGCCTGAATTAAGAGGTCACTTTCAAGCACACACATTTTGGCACCCACCATGAGGCAGAAAAAATGATTTCTGACCTCACTCTCAAAAAATTTTGACATAAATTAGAACTCTATCGTGCGTCCGTACATCACTGGTATGGAATATCGCGCAAAATTTTAGATCGAGCCTCGCAAAGTTTTTCTCCCAATAGCATTCTCTCACGTGAGGAAACACTCTCTCATGTAGGTCCCTGCACTTTCTTGTGCGTAGTGATATAGTTTCTTGTGTAAAGTTTTACAGACAGTCATTAAATTTTTAGATTTTGTAATTTACTATTATCATTTTCTAACATTTACTTTCTATTGTTGATTTCATGTTCCTAATTTCTACTACAACATAACAGTGGTCTATTGGTCTCTTGTCAAAGATCATGAAAAATTGCTAACGGTTTGCTTGTAGGATGGTTGTCAAAGACATATTAAAAATGTTGTGCTTGTTTACTGTTTGTCATTCACATAGTTTAAATGGGGCTTTGTTAAAATTTCTTAAGGGTCTTGATAGAAAAGTAGGGGAATAGGCGCTTCATTACATGGAAGTGATGCCCGTGGATGAAAATGAGACCCAGATGTTGCTATAATGATGGATACCTAGGGAGGTAGAGCAAGGTAGTGGATCTTTAACACATCTACTTGTTAGGGGATTGTGCTATTCTCTCTTTGAGAGAATCAGAAACCCAAAGGCTTGTGGATTTGGTGGAGTGAAGCTAGCTCAGTGATGAATATGTCTTGCGTGTTTGGGTAAGGTGAAGAGGTAGAGAAGTATGCTCTTCTCTCTTTGAGAGAATTAGAAAATTAGACCCTTGAATCCAAGCCAAGTCTGTGTCACCTTTAGAGGGCCTGCTGGAAGTTGAACCTCCGGGAATGACCCAAGTGAGTACACACCTATCGCCAGTGATTCCACCTCACTATAATAAAGTCTACTTTGTTGAGTCCAAAGACTCCAAAGCCATGGTAACTTCTTTCTCATGATTTTGACTATCATCTTGAGAAAGCCTTATTTGTTGTACTGAGCAGCGCCGCTCCCAGCCTTGCTTGTAAGGGTGTATGACTTTCAAGTGTTGGTGTGGCTATGAGGCCCCAACTCTGTATTAGAGGCATTGAAGGTTATTGTGAATAGAAGCCCACTAAAAACTCTCTTAGTTAGATGCATACCCGGATCACCTCCGAAAGAAGACATAATCTGTGCACAGGGAGGGGGAAGAATCTCTCCCCTAGATTCTCAACATAGGTATGCACCTGGATGCTTGAAGTGGTATATGACGCTAGCCCCTGCTTTAAGGGTAACCTTTGAACATATATACTTAGTCCTTGGAAACACCAAAAACATGGGCGCCCTCTTGGGGGTGACACTCCCATGTGAGATGCACGCATATGCATAAGATAGCGGGGCACAGATTTTGTCTTCTCCACCATTTTTTTTGTAGGGATAACTAAGTGTTTATTTTGAGTCTTAAACTATCCAATCATGATCAAACAAAGACTCCCATGATTCTACCAAGTTGCTTTGTCCTTGGTAGAACTGTTTACAACTATTGCTTGTGTCACTATTTATTGATTGAAACTTTGTGCTTGTTAACGAGTGCTTGTCACCTTTAAACTGAGATTGTTGATCTGTATTATCATAAAACTGCCCTGAATCTGGAAATTTTGTTAGAGAATAGTCCTGACTATGTCTCAAAATCTGGTTTTTGTCTCAAAAACTGAGTCTGTTTATTGAAACCTGGAGTTTTCTCATGCGAGATTTCAGAAACTAAGAACTTCCTCGCATGAGCTTGCATTTTCTCGTGCGCAGTTGAGCACTTCCTCACATGAAACAACACTTTCTCGCATGAATTTGTACCTTGGTGTCCTAAAACAATGAGTTATTTCCTATTGACTGGTGAGTTTTTTGCCTGATCTAACTTTTGTCTAGGATCTGATTGCCTATTTCCCTGTTGTCTACAGTCTGAAATTGATTGTCTCAAGTTGCGAACCAAATGATCCTTGCTCAAACTCATTTTGTCTCTTTGTTCTCTATCATACCTTTATATTCTTTTGTACCTTGCAACACAATAGTCACATCTCGGTTGTTCTAGCCATACTCTTGACAATTCGTGTCAGGTGCATCTCACATCTTGGTTGTTCTATCCTATTACCTCCTTTTCATTATTTATAGAGACAGGGTTCTGAGTTGGATCCTAAGTTTTCTCTCATTTCATCTTCATCTATGCCTGTTACGACTAGAAGTGGAAATATATTTCCCATTCGTGGTTCTAGAATAGGTAGAAGTAAACCTCATAATCAAGGAAAAGGTCATTCTAAACCCATTGTTCAATCTGATAGTCAAGAGGGATCATCACGTTCCTCCTCCTTGTTCAGTATAGATCCAAGTCTGAATTAGAAACCAATGTTCCAGCTGTGCTCTAATCCTTTGTTTCAAGATCAACACAATCTATTTCTTTCAGATCAACAAAGCTTCAGAAAGTCACCTGTTTGGGTTGACCCTATTAACGATCATCATTGCCTTAGTGATCCTTTTGGACATAGCAATCCTTTTAATCCTATCAACCCCTTTGATCTGACAAGAGTTACATTGACCATGAGTTCTCAACTCGATACTCACACTCATACTGAAGCAGTGCACATGGTACAACCTCACATTAATGACATGGAAACTCCTTTTGATTACTTAGAAGGTCAATATAGCAAGGTCAATGACCAATCTCAAAATGATCAGGGTCAACAAGAAGAGAAACATCACCATCGCCCTCCTCCATATGACCAAGGTCAAGATCAGAGTCAAAGCATTTATGAGATTCTTGGTAATGATGATGAGCCAATAACTCAAAATGACATAGATGCTGAAAAATCTAATAAAGCTCTCATCAAGATGATGGAAATACTCCTTGTGGAAGATAAAGAGAAATATTTTCTATATTTGGCAAAACAAGGAGTTAAGCTCCCTCCAAACTTCCAAGTGGAAACGCTTGTGGCTAAAGAAGAAGAGAGTGAGACTACTAAATTGCATAAAGTAATTCAAGATATGAAAAATCAAATTAGCCAACTTATGAAGGATAAGGAAAAACCCACACAACAATTCACGATGGAGAGCATCTGTCCTTTTCCTTTTGATAGAAGTCTTCATACGCCACCTTTTCCCAAAGTTGTGGAACTCCCTAAGTATGATAAGTATCTGGGTACCACTGATCCTCAGGATCATTTGAGAGAATTTGAGGCCCTATCTATGGATTTTATTCATGATCAAACCTATTTGATGCATCTCTTTCCCCAAAGTTTGGGTGGACCTACCATGGAGTAGTTTTCTCGACTACCCACCGGCATCAAGACTTTTGATGAGATTGCCAATCTCTTTATACAACATTATTCTCACAACATACAACATCCCGTCAACATCAGGGACCTTTGCAACCTCAAGCAAAGACAAGGGGAGCCATTCCTGACATTTCTCCAGAGATGGAGACAACTTTGCACAAAGTATCCTCGTAAAATACTCGAATCTGAGAAACTTGATATCTTCATGGACAATTTCACTCCTGATTTTGGGTATCAAGTACAACTTCAAGGTCCCCTTAATTTTGATAGCATGATAAAGAAAGTTGTGAGGATAGAGGAATTTAAGGTTAAGAAAGGTGAATTGACTTTGTATAAAGACAACAAACAAGGTTCCTCCTCTTCCAACAAATATAAAGGGAAGTTTGTCAACAAGAATAGAGACGTTGTGAATGATGGAGTGGTTGATAATGTAACCCCAGCTCCTTCAAAACTGGTCTTCAATCTCACTTCTAGTATACAAGTGACCAAAGCTATTGAAAAGGCTACAACAAATACTCAACCACCTTCTAGATTCTCTGGCAACAAACCTTGGGCCCCTCGACCCAAGTGTGAATTTACTTCCTTGGGAGAACCGCTTGATGTAGTTTTCAAGACTTTGGTGCAAAATCAAATTATTGCTCCTTTGGAAAAATGTCTATATGATCCACAACCATGACCCCATTGGTGGAACGACAACACATACTATGACTATCACCAAAATAAGGGACATAAGACTGCTACTTGTCTTCAATTGCATCATAAAGTCCAAGATTTGATTGATAATGAGGTTATTGTTGTGGAAAATCATAAGAAGAATTCAGACCACTAGGCATTCAAAGATCCCTTTCCTCATCACGAGAAAGGCAAGTCTTCCAACACTAAGAACAATAATTCCAAGGTTAACTACGCACATGTCACTTACGACAATGTCATCAACATGATTGAACCTATGGAAGTGAAGTATTGTAATGTGATTACTACCAAGGGGAGAAAGGATGCTCCTAAGCCTAAGACCCCATTCATCTTGAGAGGCCTTGGGTCTCGCTTGTCTAAATCTGAAACATCTTAGGATTACGCAAACGTTGTTACTAGATCCCGCGCTAAGATCACTATCAAGGGTCCTGACCCTCCTACTACTACATCCGCACTGAAACAAACCGCGGATAAAGTTGTTGTTGGCTCCACCAACAAGACCATGAAATTGGTCCCCACACCTTCTACTGTTGGTTATAGCATTCTAGACTAGCTGCAAAGAACCAATGCTCAAATAGCCATCTTTGAGTTGTTGAAGATCTCACCTGCTCACAGGAAGATTCTGGATAAAGCCCTTGTAGAGGCTAACATCCAAAAAGACATCAATCTAGATCACTTTCAATCCATGGTGGGTCACTTGACTTCACCGCACTATTTGTCCTTCTCAAAAGAAGATGACCACTCGATTAGTCACCCACATAACGCTCCTTTGCATATAGAGGTCATGATTGGCAAACAACTAGTTTGTCGCGTCCTTATTGATAATGGTGCTGGTCTCAATATTTTCTCTGCTCACTTTCTTGCTCAACTAGGTTATGATGAAGATCACATAGATTCCCACAAGATAATTACTATCAAGGCCTATGATGAAGAAGAAATAAATTCTAAAGGTTTGGTTGTGTTACCCATTCGGGTTGGACCGGTTGAAAGAGATGTCACATGTCAGGTGTTGGACCTTCCTCTTGCTTATAACATCCTACTGGGAAGACTGTGGACCATGAAATGTAAGTGGTTCCCTATATGTATCATTAGTGCATTAAGTTTCCTTTCCAAGGAGTAGAGGTGACAATTCCTGCTAGTATAGGCTCTTCTTGTAATGCGCTCACACAGTCAGCTAATAGTCTTGTTCTGACTAACAGAGAATACACAAAATTCTATGATGCGAAGCTTAGAGACATGGAACAGACCTTGAAAATCAAAGACATAGGCATGGGGGGTATTAAATAGAACCTATGCTATCATTAGTAGCTCTACCTTCGTCTCCTCATTCTTATGGGAGACCTTCTGAGAACTATAAATCTTCTACTTCTCCCCCTGAAATAGTCTATGATGGTGTCTTTGTACGAGCTTCAAAACCACTAGAAGATGAAGATGAGGAAAGAGCTATTAAATATTGGCTTTGCAAAGGAAAGGACATATCTGAATAGGCTACCCCAGCTCGTGACCTAAATCCCAATAGTGAAGCTCTTAAGATTATGAAACACTTTGGATACAAAGGGAGTGGCCCAATAGGGGTGAATGGTAATGGGTTAGTTGAACCTTTTAAAGCTACGGGTCAAAAGACAAAAGACACAACTAGTTTAGGCTTCAAGAAGATCATGTTCCATCTAGGGATTAAAAAAATTGTGCCAAAATTGGATCCTTCACCAGAACCTAAAGGCATAGCTACAGTCGACACCGTAGAGGATAGCTCCGATGAGGATTATTTTCCTTACCCCATTCCTCTAGACCTGACAACATTCTTTATTGAGCTAGATAATTTTGTGTCGCGTGCTAGTACAGTCAAGACTGACAACAATTCTAATAAAACCACTCCATTTGATGCATTAACCTACTAATAATGGAAAGTGTTACAAGATCCTAGTTTCCAAGGTGAATGATACATACCACCAGAGTTTCAAGAGCATTTGGCACAAGAACAGGCTGGTGTTGCAAGAACTCCCAAACCTTAATGGTGCAAACATCCCAATCAGCGTTCGGACACAGATTCTCATGAATATGAGTTTGGCAATTTGTCAGAAGGATCCTATGAAAAAGCTTTTCGACATAGGTGAAGGGTCTAGTGAAAGGTCTAATGAGTCTGAGTCCATAAATGTTAACGTAGCTTCTACTACGGTCACTAGGAGTCAGAAGGATTCGAATACACCTTTGGATGAGATCGCTCTAGGTCTCAGCTTACTAGTCAACGCTTTCGATGACTATACCGTGAATGCACCTGAACCCATCACTTCTCTCTCACTCCAACATCCCGAGCTAATAGACTAGAATTCCCCTTCCTCATCCAATGAAGTCCTTACATTCTAGAATGACTATGCTCTAGCCTGCTATCTTCACGCTATTGAACCTGTAACATCCTCCACTAGTGAAGAAAGTGTCAACATGACCGAGGATGATATCAAGTATCTTAGTCATAAAATCAAAAGAAGAAAAAATAGGTGCTCTGATGGTGAAAACCACACTGTGGCAGTGTCAGAGCCAAAAAAAGTAAAAAGAATAGACGTATCTGAAGGTGAAAACCTCTTTGAGGTGCCTAAGGATGAGCTACTTGATCTAATTCTGAGTCATTTCCAGGAACGCTCATCAGTGCTAATTGAGCCAACTCAGTCGGTAAATCTGGGTATAGAAGAACATCCACACATTATTCATGTGGCCAAATCATTATCTACAGAAGAACTCAAATAATTCACAGACTTCTTCAAGGAGAAAAATATAAATTTTGCATAGACATACTCTGACATGCCTGGGGTAGTTCCTGATCTTATCATGCACCAGTTGTCAATATCTCCAGGTATAAAACCAGTCAAGCAAAAACTAAGAAAGATGCATCCACATGTGGCTTTACTTGTCAAGGCAGAGTTGGAGAAACTTTTGAAAGCTAGGTTCATCAGAGCCGTTGATTATGTAGAATGGATCTCCAACATAGTTCCAGTGTCAAAACATGAAAAATCTATTAGAGTCTGCACAAATTTTAGGGATTTAAATAAGGCATGTCCAAAAGATGATATTCCACTACCCAACATTGATATGATTGTGGATATGACAGCAGGATACGAAATGTACTCCCTAATGGATGGCTTCTCTGGCTACAACCAAATCAAAATCGCACCAGAAGACCAAAAAAGACTGCTTTTACTTGTGCATGGGGCACTTTCTACTGGAATGTTATGCCTTTTGGTCTTAAGAATGCTGGAGCCACATATCAGAGAGCGGTCACTACCATATTTCATGACATGATGCACAAAATAATGGAGGACTATGTTGATGACACCCTTGCTAAAATTATGGACATGAAAGAACATCTTATTGATCTAGGTCCTATACTAGATCGTATGGAAAAATTCAGACTGCGTCTTAATCCTAAGAAATGTGCATTTGGAGTAACTTCGGGAAAATTGTTGGGCTATGTCATATTCGCGAAAGGAATCGAGGTGGATCCTGCAAAGGTGCAAGCTATCATGTAAATGCCCCCACCTTTCAATATCACACAAATTAGAGGTCTTCAAGGTTGGCTTCAATCTATCTGGCGCTTAATCTTACAGCTAGATGACAAGTCACAACCATTTACTAAAACTCTACATAAAGGTGTGACCTATGAATGGAACAAAGAATGTGAACAAGGCTTTCAACAAATCAAGCAATATCTAGCCAATCCACCTATATTAATGCCTCCTATCCATGGGAAGCCATTAATCTTATATATCTCAGTTACAGAAACATCACTGGGTGCCCTATTGGCTCAAGAAGATCAAAACAATAAAGAAAGAGCCATCTATTACATCAACAGAACATTGGTCTCTTATGAAATGAATTATTCTGTCATTGAGAAAGCTTTCTTAGCGGTGGTGTTCACTTCCCAGAAGTTACGACATTACATGCTTGCTCACACTACAAGGCTAATTGCAAAAAATGATCTAGTAAAGTACTTACTCAGTAAAGCTACCCTCACAGGTAGACTAGCTAAATGGGTCATGCTCCTTAGTGAATTTGATATTGAATATGTCAAGAGAAAAGATATCAAAGGGAAAGCAATTGTAGATCAATTGGTTGAGGCACCTATTACAGATCATCAACCATTAAGGATTGAATTCCCAGATGAGTCCATCATGCTTCTCACACATCATTCATGGACCATGTTCTTTGATGGATCATTCACCCAACAGGGGCCAGACGTCAGAATCTTGTTCATTACACCTCAGCGATATTCATTACCAAAGGCTTACAAAATGATGTTTCCTTGCACCAATAACACTGCTGAGTATGAAGCCTTGATTAATGGATCAAAGATCACTATTGAATGGCGTGTTGATGAGCTGAAAGTCTTTGAAGATTCACAGTTGGTTATCAATCAAGTGAATGACATCTATCAAACAAAAGATGAAAAATTGGTGCCTTATAAGAAGATGGTTGATGATCTTAAGAAATACTTTGCACATGTTACTTTATAGCAAATTCCAAGGGCAGATAATAAAGCAGCTGATGCCATGGCTACTCTGGCTTCCATGTTACAAATGCCAAAAAATGACTTCAGACATGTATTCCTAGTGGAGATGTTATGCCACCCCGCCTATAATTCTCCTAAATCTCAGATGATCTGTTCAGTCATTGAACATGACTCATCCCACTACCATCATATATACTCCTACCTTCATGACCAAATCATTCCAGACACTTACACCCGAAATGAGAAATTTCACTTAATCCATAGTGCTTCGTGGTTTGTCATCGTAGCTAACGACTTATATAGATGGTACCCTCATTAGGTGTTTAGAACCTGATGAGTCTAAGCATGTGTTAGTAGAGGTGCATGAAGGCATCTACAGATCTCACTCAAACGGTCTGACATTAGCTCGTAAACTCATTAGAGCTGGTTACTATTGGCCAGATATGGAGAAAGAAGCTATACAATTTGCTAAATCTTGCAAACAATGCTAGCTTCATGGAAACCTAATCCATGCTCCTACCAAGGAGCTCATTCCTTTTGTTAGCCTTTGGCCATTTCAGAAATGGGCCTTTGACTTAGTGGGTCTACAAACTATTTCACCAAGTGGGTCGAGGTAGTGCCTCTTATTATAGTTGATGGCAAGTTTGTGGCTATGTTTATACTGAATTACATAATCTATAGATATGGTGTGCCCTCATTAATAATCACTAACAATGGAGGGAAATTCAAGAACAAGGATTTGACACAATTATACACTAAATTCATAATCATTCAGCACTGGTCTTCAATCTATTATCCACAGGGTAATGGACAGGCGGAAGCATCAAATGAGACTATTCTCAAGATCTTACACCGCACAGTACACAAATCTGGACAAGACTGGTATCTCCATATTAATCTGGCTTTATGGGCTTACCGCACTAGTATACAGACACCAACAGGGGCCACACCCTTTCCTCTAGTTTATGGTGTAGATGCAGTGCTTCCTATTGAGGTTGAGATTCCTACCTTGCGAGTCTCTCTGAAGGGCCTCATTACTGATGATGATATCAGAATATATCGGCTACAAGAGCTTGAACTACTGGATGAACATCGAAAAGTGGCATTCAATCATCTCCAAGCATATCAGAAAAGAATATCTAAGAGTTACAACAAGAAGGTCAGACCAAGAGAATTCCAATTGGGTGATCTCGTCCTCAGAGAGAACCCCAAGAATCAACAACAGCGGGTCCAGAAAGGAAAATTTGAACCAAACTGGCTTGGTCTGTATGTTATTACTATAGTATTTGGGTCTGGCGCTTACCATCTTTCTACCACAGAGGGGGAACAACTCAAAGAGCCTATCAACGCTCTTCATCTGAAGAAGTTCTACAGTTAAGATGTCTTCTGAATGCTCATGTACATACTCTATTCTGAGAAAATCCTAAAAATTGCAAAATGTCCTGAAAAAATGATCATCTTAGTGAAAACCTGGAAAACAGGCGCTTTGATGTATCTATTATCCCCGTGAAAACCTAGCAAACAGGCACCTTGAAAATACCCAAAAAATTTGAAAAATGAAAAAATACAAAAAAAAATTGAAAAAAATGAAAATACAAAAAAAGAGAGAAAAAGAGAAAAATGTGCCATTGATGAAAGCTTGGTAAACAGGCGTCATGGTAGCAAAAATAGAATTTCTGCCAAGATGGTGAAAACCTGGTAAATAGGCACCTCTTGTTCTACAATTCTCTATCTATCGTAGCATCTCTTGGCTGTCTTGCAGTTTTCTCTCTTGCTTTCCTGCTTTAGTTTTCTTTCCTACTTCAGTTCTCTCCCTCATGCATTCGCTTTTAGTCATCTTCAAGATTTTTCTTGACTTCACATGGATTGAAACTGGTCAAACCTGAGGGCATCTTCCTAGTCTAGGGGGTATTTTCCTATCTTTTGGAGTCTCTCTCCTCTTTGCATCAGTCACTAGTGGTTCTCACTGAGTCTGCATGTTGATGTCTAGCTCTCACATCGATCTTTATGCTTGAGAATCTTTCTTGCGTCAGTCACCAGTGGTTCTCACTGCGTCTGCCTAGTGTCACTATACTATTGAGATTTCTCACATCGACTCGCTATCTGCCTATTTGACATCAATCCTTTCATTACTTGGGGGCATGGCTCCCCACTTTGATCACATCTTCAGTTTACACTCGAGTCAATAATCTTGTCAGGACAACTCTCTACTGGCACAAACTAGTGTTTCTCAACACCCCAATCCAATAGTATTTTTCAACACTATCTTTGGACACATCTGTGTTTTTCAACACACATCAGACATTGCAATGTAAACATCTCTCGGTAGCAATCAAACACAATGCACTCACAAGCATAATGGTGTTTTTCAACACCCCGAACATAGGCACATTCGTAAAATTTAAAACATGCTAAGCTATGATTGAATCTTTCTTTATATGTTGTCTATTCTCATGAATTTCATTGATATTTTCTTTGTCTACTGCTTGTGGGTGTGGTTTTGATGATCTGACAACGTCAAATAAATAGGGTGTATGTGATAAGAGCTTCTGCATTAAGGTGGAAAAGCCTAACATCCCTCGATCTTGTTTATTTGTACGCCAAGGGGAGGTTGGAACTATCTCCTTGACTATTATTGCTCTGTTTGTTTACTTGTGTACTCTTACTATATCAAACCGGAAACAATGTTCAGGTCATCTTGGCTTTTGTGCCCTAGTGCTTATGTTCGTTTCCTACATTTTATCCGATGAAAGTCATATACACATCCTCATGCTCGTAGTGGCACCAATAAGGATTGTATTGACTCCGATGTTCAAAAATACTCGATGATGATAATTATGCGATGAGTCCAACAACCAAGTCCTAGGGTTGCATTTAGCTTAGGCTTGCATTCGCATTTTAGGCTTGCATTGTTGTAGTGTTGATGCTCTCTTCCTTGTCTTTTCATTCTTTGAAGGTTCTCATCTTTTGTCCTGGATTCCTCTCGACTACATAAGTATCTAGTCGTCGCTCTCGATCTTCATTCGTATGCTTTTTGGTTAGTACCTGTTGTATATTGTGATATCCTGCATGAGATGATTAGTACCATGGCATTTCCATACATTTATTTTCATTTACATATCCATAAGCATGTGCGTCCATTATAAGCATAAATCAAATCATACATAACATTTATCCATCTAACATCTATCATTCATAGTATTCATCAATAAAACATGTGCATATACATTTGCATATTCATCCATGGCATACATTTCTACATCTAATCATATAGGAAACATCTCACAAGACATACAAATCTAAAGCAATATATATTAACATTTACAATGATGCCAAAATCGAGCTCATCTATATATATATTGATCGGTCCAATGTACAAGGGTGCTACTCAAGCATAGTATATCAAAATGGTGGTACAATAATGTATATCATATATCTCATCTAGCCACCCCCACCTAGAGGAGGTGGAGGAGGTGGCATGCCCTGCTGCTGAGGAGGTGCCTATGGTGGTGCCTGTGGAGCGGCTCGTGCCCCAGCATACTCTGAAAAGGGTGAAACCTAGTCTGCTGCCTCAGGAATTGCGATGGTGTATGTTGCGTAATAATAGGCTGACTGAGTAGCCTCATATCTCATCTCTATCTAAGATCTAGCTAGGGCCTCCTGTAATCCCCGAATCTCTCGGTCTCGCTCAGCCACTCAGGTCTCCTGGATGACCACCTGTGTATGGAAGTCATATTTCTCCCTCTGCACCTAGCTCACCCTCTCTCGGATCCTCCAGAGAGCCTCATGTAACTGGGCTACCTGTCTGCTAGCCTGTAGGTCAGTCGTAATAGTATCAGCCATGACAGTTTCCTCCCCCTACTCATTGGATCTCTCCTAACTGCCACTGCTCCCTGCACCTACATCTGACCCCATAGGTCTAGTGGGGATAGCAATCTGCATAGTCCTCGACTGTACTACCCTCTCCTACTGAGGTGGTACCTATTTCTATAATGGTGGCTATTACACCTGCTGCTGTAATGGTGGTTGTTGCACCTGCTATTGTAGTGGCGGCTATTGTGCCTACTACTGTGGTGGTGGTTGTACCACCTGCTGTACATGTGCGCCCATGCCCACAGGATCCATAAATCTAGGGAAGGGGTGCACTAAAATGTGATCCCTATATGCAAGATTCATCCCTGCATTCGTCACTCCTACCATGTAATCCCACCTAGCTAGTGGTACGCATGCATCTATCATGCTCCGGCCTCTATCTAACTACCTATGTCAGCCCTTCTTCGTCTCATCGATGAATCAGGCATAAGTACAATACTCCTGCAAGACTTCCTAAGGTCTCTTGAACCATCGCAATACTTGTGTCAATAAGAAGCACTCAATAATGTTAATAGTGCGCTCAATCAAAGGACACAAGCAGAACATATATGGCAGCTCGTGTCATACATCATCCCACACCTCAATGGATATCCATAGCCACCATATAACTACTGTCATATCATCTATCTGGGCTCGCCACTGCTACATCCTACCCAGCGCTAGTTGGGTCATAGGACTAACATATTTGTAAATGTACAGTTCTAAGGGCTGTTGAGTATCATGGAAAATCGGCTGACATATGGGAAGGTGCTCCCAGGTCCAGATCTACAAAATGATGACTCCTGCCACCATAGTCCGTGCACCTTGATACACAATCTCATGCATCTCGTGATACATCTGAGCAAGCATACACTCGCCCCATCTGAATCTCACTGCTGGTGTAACTAACATCCTCTACAGCATGATCCCCCAGCTGCACTGCAATCTGTGCTAACCTCGATCTGGAACTAGGTGACAACTCAAGAAAAGTGCCAAGACAACCGCTAGTGGGTGATCTACCCCATATCTGCTCGTCAAATCCTCCCAAGAGATGGATCGACCCATCACTAGATCATCTTGGAAGACCACTCTCAGTGCCAGTGTGCCTAGCCTTAGCTAGGTGTCATACTCCATGTGAGTCCCGTGGAATGGTACTCTCAAGATCCTGTAGATGTCCTCAGGAGTGACTGTCATCTCCCCCTACAGCAAATGGAATATGTTCATCTCTGAAAGGAAACGCTCAACCAGTGCACCCAATAGACCATGATTTACCTAAATATCAGGTGCATCACGAAGATATGACAATCCTAGCCCATCAAGATGGGCACCATCAGCATCCGACAGTCTCTGCAGCAGCTCACCCATGACAGGATGGTGCAATCAGAACGCGATATCAGGGAAGTCAACCTGCAAAGCAAGCGACAAAATTGGATCAGTACCTCAACATGATGATTTTTCAAAGCAATAATAGCAAATACAGCTATGGATCTATCCTGAACATAGTCCTGAGGCATTCTAAGTGGCTGACTCTGCGACATAATGAACGAAAGCTTTCAAGACAGTATGTGATTCCCATGCGAGGAAACTCTTTTCCCGCGTGAGATTTTTGCCTCGCGCGAGATGGGATCTCTCTTCGCGCAAGATTCCATCGCATGCGATGAAATCTTGTGTGACATCAGTGCATACCTCGCGCGAGCTTATAGAGGGGCCCCATGTGAGGTAGCCCTAACCCATGCGAGGAAACTGATTCCTCGCACGAAGGGCAACCTACGCCGGTGCGTGGAAACAGTTCCCTTACGTGAGACCTGACGTGACAGACCTTAAAAACTCTAAAAACATGCTAAAATGATCTTAAAAAGTGAAAAAAATTTGAAATGCAAGATAATGTTTCATTTACTTACAGGTGCGTCATACTCTGGTGGCCGGTCATGTTGTCGGGAGCGCTCGAATCGATGTGAACACACGGGAATGCTATCAACATCAGTTGGGGCCCTTGCCATCTCTAAAGTCAAATGTGAATAATGATTTGAAAATGACCCCTCCGGGCCTTATATAGCTTTTTGACCTAATTTTCAAAAGTGATCAGTTTTCCGTGAAAATTGCACCATTGGCTAAATGGACCGTTCTGAATCCATTTTCGTGATCGAAATCAAAATCAAAATCGAAATTTGACACTCCTTAGCAGCTCAAAATCGCGTCTTAAAATTTTTGGGACCGACGTGATTGGATGCTTGTGCAGTCAACTTTCTGATGTCACTTTCTTGTTAGAATCACCTCTTGTCATCATTTTCTCGACTTCTGCAATCTTTTCATCAAAGTCAATTTTGGTCAAACTTGGTCAACTATGGTCAAACCTAGTCAACAGGACCTCCCGATCGCTCTAAGTTGATTCTGCCTTCTCTTGATCTATCTTAGATTTCTCTAGATCTTCGATCTTATTTCTATTTGCAATCTTTTGGCTGTCAATCATCTTTCCATTGTGTCATATTTCAATTTTTCTCCCGAGGGGGCAGGATGATTGCATCATTGAACCTTTTCGCATCATTCTTGAATCAGTCTGATCTAAATCACAGGTCCCCATTGCTAGGGGCATCTCATCACTTGGGGCATATTCATTTTTTCGTACCTTATGGTCAAAATTGGATATTACATGATCTTGAATCTCTAGGGGCATCTTGTCATCTTATCATGTATCTTTCTAGGTATCTGAGCAATCTAACTCGGATCCTCAAGGATCAAGCTTCATTCTGGAGATGATTCTTGAAATCTCATTAGGTATTGGGGCAATCTAACCCTAATTCCTGAAATTTATGCTTCATTCTGAAGATGGCTCTCAAAAAATCTTTAGACTGTTATCTAGGCAACCTAACCTGGATCTCGGAGGGCTAACCTTCATATTGGGGCAATCTAACCCTGATTCTGGAGATAGCCCTAAATCTTCATCAGCTATCAGCAGACATTGGGGCAATCTAACCCCGATTCTGATATTCTCTCAAGTGGTATTTAGATCATTGTCTTTGCAATCTAACTTAGACTTTGGAAAATCATGCTTCGTTCTTAAGATGGTTCTACTTCTCGATCTTATCGATGTCTTGGCAACCTAACCTAGACTTCTGAAATCTTCATCTTCACATCAGACTGTTCTTTGAATCAATGTGCTACTCACACATCAATTCAAAGAGGGGCAAAATGTAACACCCCAAAATTTGCACCTTACAATTCTAATCAATTTTGGTGCATTTTCTCAAATTCTCCTTCCTAATTGACTTTAATTGACTTGCTCTCAAATGCAAAAAACCTGAATTTGCATAAATCTTACACTATTTAATTCCTAAATTATCAAGGTTTATTAGCTAAAATTCCCTATGATTAATTAATTTAATTCTAAAATTCCTAGGTGATTTTAAATTAAATTAATTCCACCCCCTTTAGCTAATACACATTAAAAGGAATTAAAATAATTATTTGCTTATTTGAGTGAATTGTCCTCAAAAGGAATTCCATAATTCCATATGAAAAGCCACTCATGTGACAACAATTCATTCTTTTAATTGAATAATTCCTTCAAAATCGTCTCACCTTCCTCCATGGAGATGAAGAGTTAACCATTTCTTTTCAAGAAACTATTCATCCTCTTTCCAGGATCTTCTATATTATGGACCTCATTTTCTTCATTTGGAGGGGCAATTTGAGAGCATCTAAACTATAGTTAATTTTTGTCTTCATTTTCTCACTTTTCAAGCTTTATTGCATAATTAGCTTAGTGTCATTTAGATTAATAACATGTTGCATCTTAATGTAGTTTTGTTTACATATCTAATAGCTTAATTCTATCATCTTTTCAAGCTTTCTAGATTAAAATATACATTTCAATTCTTTAATTATAATGGCATTTCTCTTATAGAGTAGTTTCCATTTCAATCTCTATCATGCTTTAAAATCCTCCATTTTAGAAATGGTCATGGTTGTTGGCTCTCGTTCTGAGAGTAAATTTGACACCCCAGCTAAATAGGAGGCAACAGGTCAATTAAATCAAATTTTTGAAATGGACAATTCATGTTCATCTTTGCAAATTCAATGATTGAGCAAGGACTATGTTTGGTTTGTGCCTGATTTAAGAGGTCACTTTCAAGCACACACAAGACAGTTTTCATAGCTTTGAAAGATGATTCAGATGAAGATGAAAGGTATGTAGAAATAACACGTATCTCTAAAGCTAGTAAACATGATATTTTGGTTATTGATAGTGGTTGTACACATCACATGACTAGTGATAAAGGAAAATTTGAATTTCTTGAACATTGTGATGAAGAATCAGTAAGAATGGGAAATGATACACCTGTAAAGTGAAAGGAAAAGGTACTATTATGTTGACCAATCAAATCAAATGTGAAAATTCTTATTGGGTAAAAGGACTTAACTATAATTTGTTGAGTGTTTCACAATTGAATAACATAGGTCACCAAGTTGTATTTGAGAATAGAAAAGCTAGAATCTACGATGGAAAAGGAAAATTGATTAACACTGGTGAACAATCTAAAGGTAACCTATTCTATCTTGACACAGCTGAAACAACTTGCTTATTGGAAAAGAATGAAGATATATGGTTATGGCATAAAAGACTTTGTCATGTGAATTTTGACAAAATGGTTAAGATTAGTAGAAAAAGAAAAGTTAGAGGCTTACCAAGCTTATCTAAACCAGACCATGTAATGTGCAAAAAATGTCAAATGGGTAAGATGTCAAAATCTAGTTTCAACAGCAAGAATTTTTTGTCTAATAAAATTATGGAGTTAGTTCATACTAACCTATGTGGACCAATGAGAACATAGAGCTATTATGGGGACAAATATTTTATTTTATTTGTTGATGACTACTCTAGGATGATGACTGTCATATTCCTAAAAGAAAAATCTAAGGTATTTAAGATGTTTAGTGGTATAAAGCTAAAGTGGAAAAAGAAACTGGTAGAGATCTGAAGTTTTGAGATCTGATAGAGGATGTGAATTTACTTCTGATGAGTTCACTAAATTTTGTAATGAGTATGGAATCAAAAGATAGGTTTCTGCACCAAGGACACCACAATAGAACGGGATTGCTGAAAGAAGGAATAGATCAATTTTTTATTGTGCCATAACATTGATGCTTGAGAAAGGAGTTGCACAAAAATACTAGAGAGAAGCAGTAAGCACAACTTTTTACACACTGAACCGAGTACAACTGAAGAAGGATTCAAACAAAACACCTTATGAGCTATGGTATGGGTATACACCGAATGTAAGTTATTTTAGAATATTTGGTAGTCAGTGTTATATTATGAAAGATGAGAGAAATGGTAAATGTGATTCAAAAAGTGATGAAGGAATATTTCTTGGATATTCTACTAAAATTAAAGCTTACAAATGTTTGAACAAATCAACTAAAAAAATCATTGATAGTGCAAATGTAAAAGTTGATGAATTTGTTGAGCTAAACAATGAGGACAGCATGAAAGAACAAGAGGATTATAGTAAATTTTTTTACTGGCAAGAACCTGATACTATACCGACGCAGATGCCTAACATTATCGTGCAACATGGTAATGTCACCGGGCAATAGGTAGCACAGACTGAGAATTAGGAAAATGTTGAAACTAAATATCATGAACCATCAAACAATGAACATACATAAGAAGATAATGAAGAACTAAGAGTTGAACCTGTACTTGCTAAATATGTGAGAAGACACCATCCACGGAATCAGATTATTGGAGATAAAAGAGTAGGCATGTTGACAAGAAGTAAGTTTAGAGATAACACATGTTTAATTTGTGAATTTAAGCCTAAGAATGTTAGAGATGCATTAGAAAATGAAGAATGGATTAATGCTATGAATGAATAAATTGAGCAGATACAAAAAAATAAGACATGGACATTAGTACCAAGATTGAGTGATAATAATGTCATGGGAACCAAATGGATTTTCACAAACAAATTGAATGAAGATGGGAATGTAACCAGAAATAAAGAAATATTGGTTTTCAAAGGGTATGCATAAGAAGAAGGAATTGACTACGAAGAAACTTTTCCACCAGATGCTAGACTTGAAGGAGTAAGAATACTACTTACATACGGTGCATATAAAGGATTCAAGGTATATCAGATGGATGTGAAGTCTACATTTTTTAATGGAATACTAGAAGAAGAGGTATACATTGAACAACCTGAGGGATTTGTTGGTCGTGATCAGACACACATGGTATGTAAGTTACACAAAGATTTATATGGACTGAAATGAGCACCAAGAGCATGGTATGAAAGATTGCATTCATATCTTATAAGTATTAGATTTATTAGAACAAGTGACAACAACAATTTGTATTTAAAAGGAAGAAATGATGATAAGACACTTATTTCTGAAATATTTGTTGATGATATTATATTTGGGGGTAATGATAACTTATGCACTTTATTTGCTGATGAAATGAGGAAAGAATTTGAAATTTTGATGTTTGGTGAGATCAATTTTTTTCTAGGATTGCAAATTTTACAACTGACTGAAGGTATCTACATTACTCAATCAAAATACATCAAGGAAGTACTAAAGACATTCAGAATAGAAGAATCAAAACCAGTCAGAACATGTATGGTGACAAGATGAAAAATGACAAAAGAGGACAAGACACCTAAGCAGACCTTGTATAGATCTATGATTGGTAAATGTATGTTGTTCACACAAGACCTGAAATTGCACATGCAGTTGGAATAGTTGCAAGATTTTCTGCTAACCCCAGAGAATCACATATGACTGTTGTAAACAGAATTTTTAGAAATTTGAAAAATACTGAGGATTATGGACTATGGTATAAAAGAGAAGGAAATTTTTAATTGAAAGTTTATACTGATGTCGACTGGGCTGGGAATATAGATGATAGAAAAAGCACTACTAGAAGAGAATTCTTTATTGGAGAAAGACTAGTTACTTGGATAAAAAAGAAGAAAGGATGCATATCTCAGTCAATTACAGAAGCATAGTATGTTGTTGCTTCTGTAAATCGTTCAAACATAGCATGGATAAAACAATTGTTGAAAGGAATAAATGAGGAGATCACTGAACCAATGATGATTTATTGTGATAATACAAGTTCTATAAATATTTCAAAGAATCTTGTGATGCATGAAAAGACAAAGCACATATCTATAAAACATCACTACTTGAGGGAACAAGTACAAGATAAACAAGTAATATTGGAATATGTACAATCAAAATAACAACTTGCCAATATATTCACAAAACCCTTACCGAAGGATACATTTGAGTACTTGAGAGGTAGACTAGGGGTTCGTCCCTTGTCTTCTATTGGTAACTGAGTTGATTAGGAGGTTGCATCAACCTACATGAAATCAGAATATCAATCATGTTTATGCAAAGCTAAACTAGACTGACATAGACATATCCATACACTGAAAGGTACCTATTGCACCGAAATAAGAGATATTTTTTTTGGCTACTGAAGAGCTGCATATTTTCTTTTTTGCATTGTTGTCAAAGGGAGAGAGTTGATCAATGGAATATAAAGAGAGATTCATGAAATATATATCCATCTAATGGAGAGAGTTGATTTGTGGAGTATCTAATCATTGAGGGAGTATCGAGAAAGGGAGAGCAAAGACATATCTAATCTACAGAGAGATTCAAGAGCTGAACATCAAAACTGCAGGGAGAGTTTGCATGGTGAGTTTTTGTTTATACTGACACAACTTATATTCAAGCTAAGAAGAGCTACAGAATTGTTGCAGTTGTAGAACAAAAGTTTGGTATTTTGTTACATGGCATTTTATATTACATATTTCATATTGTGTTGCAATCAATGCTAAAGGGAGAGATTGGTGAACTACAACTGATTATATGTTTGAAGTTATTTGTTAATATTCAACTGAGTTGTAGAAGTGATGATAAACATTATCAGTTAATGTATTGTCATTGATGTCCACTTATTTGAGTATTATTATGATGGAAAACATTTGTTATGATTTGAAGATATGGAACAAACAATGTTTATGCGATCGGTGATTGAAGAGTTATGTATACATCGAGAGACAGTAATAATTGAGTAAAACACAGTGTATACTAAGCACAGTGACAACTGAGCTTGGGATCACCGACACAACACGGTTAATACTAAGACCGATCAATTAATTCGAATTGAGGTCGACTAGGATGCTAAGTTGGCAATTAATGCTTTCGAGGTAAAAGATAAAATTTATTATTTGATCAAACGATTATTAAAATTGAAGGAAGATCAAACGACAAAGATTGAAATGTGTTTATAACACAACTACCGAGAAAGGATCAAGCGGGAAAATGAAATGATGGAGATTAAGTGGCAAGATCTGAAGGATGAAAATTAAATGAGCTATGATGTATATATAAGAGACAAGAGATTCATTTTGAAAATGCACTTGAAGCGCATACATGCAAATTTTATGCATGACTGATCAAACTGGTTAAATACAGAACTGAGCATTTTCTGCAAACATAACCGAGTGAAAGAGGAAAGAGATTTACCGAGCAGAACAAGTATGAAGTATGAGATGAACTGAAGAAATACAAATTGATCAAAGGTATTATGTACTTAGCATAGATCTGAATATCTAAAAATCAAAGTTGTATTTGAATCAGATTACTATTGTATCAATTTAACCATTGTTAGAGAGAAATCTCTTGACCAAGTAGGACAGTGAAGTCATTATTATAACATTTAGAGAATGTTGAGTGCTTTCTTGTTGAATCCATAGTTAATGCATGGTCAAGAGAGAACTGTTAGTTTTAAATCCTCTAACAAGGTCACATTTAACTGTGTGCATTTTAACCTTTAATAGGGTTGGCTCTTCACCGAGCTCACTTCAGAAGAGTGAAAATATTTTGGGTTACCGGTCCCAGGTGGTTTTTCCCTTAGCAGGGTTTCCACATTAAAAATTTATGTGTCAATGTGCATGAATGTTGTGGATTGTTATTTTACTTTACACTTTACTTTATTGACCTAAATCGGTAATCACAATATTAATTTACTGATACTCAATAGACAACTTAACAGTAAGTTTTGAAATTACAGAATACATTTTCATCGATCTAAGTTTTATATTTGAATTTGTTTTGGTATACATCTAGAGAAATTTGGGACTGTAGGATAATTTGGAGGAGACTAATTCTAACTGATTCATCCCCCACCCCCCTCAAGTATTATAACAATATATCCAATTATTTTTCATCCTAATGAAAAGGTAGCAAAGCTCAAATTATTAAAGTTTCTCATTATATTGGTTTAAATCTCTTATCTCATTAATGGTTCTTTGATTCTAGTTCACGACTATAGACATGTTTGTCAAATCAGATCATAGGTTGGTTTGGTGTTTGAGTCACATGTTCTACTAATTTATCTTTGTCTCTCTCATATTTTTTTGCAAATTCTACTAATGTGCTAATGAATTGCATTCTTCATTGCTTAGATCGTGGGTCATGTAGGTGATGGAGTCGCAACCCTTTCACTTGTAGTGATATGACTCATCAGTGGACTATCTATATCCATGTGATCGATGCAGTGTTGATCCAGGTCTCATTAATTGGCCTTGTATGTGGTCATTTGTGCATTAGTATGTCTCTTTTATGAGAGCATTGATAATGTTTATTGTAACTTGCTTGTTCATTTTGGGACTTTGATCATATGGTTTATGTTGATATCATGTTAGCTTCATTGCATTTTTTATGATTGCTCATAGATTCATTTCTAACCCTAATTAATCTTATTTTAAATGTTTACAAGATTCCTTAAAATTGAATTATGTTATGACACACATTATGAGTTTATTTTCAAAGGTATACTAATTTGTATCAAGGGTAGATCCCAACTATGAGAAATATACTTGTGGTTTTTTCTATTCTTTGATTCAGGTGATATATCATGGACCCTTCCAAAGGCACAATTCAATTCTCTTAGCTCTATCCAATATGCAGTACCATTTGTACCCGTGAAGACTACTTGAAGACTTGGCTTTAGCTCCAATTGAAGACAATCAAATTGTATTGTAAATATGTTATTCAAATTCATTGTAAAATTTGGGTTTGATTCCCATTGATGTAAACTCCCCAAGTAAAGATTAAAGGGGGGTGTTAGAATATTTAATCTTTCCTTTTATTTATTTATTTAATTAGGAGATTCCTATGGAATCTCTGCATGTATTTTGTCCTCTAGTCTTAGTGGGAGGACATTTCATATTTTGTAATTCTTTTAATAAGGAAATTAGATAATCCTACTTAAGAGGATCTTGACACTTTCCACACACCTATTATGGATGTTGACATTCATATATTGGTGAGTTACTTGGTAACTCCTCTCCTCATCTCTATAAAAGATATGCTCTTCTCTCTTATTTCTACTCTTTGGAGTCATTTTAATGAGCTCTCTCTCTCTCTCTCTCTCTCTCTCTCTCTCTCTCTCTCTCTCTCTCTCTCTCTCGTGTTTATAATATCACAAGGGGTTTTTCTTTGTTTCCCCTTTAAAAATCTTCTTGTCTCCTTGTTATGGCTTTTGGGTGCTTGCTCCTAGCTCTTGATTTTCTCCTGTTAAAAATTACTTCTTCACATATCTCTCTTGGATTATTTTCATTTCCTTTCTCTTTTTATTTTCTTACAGGATCTTCAAACTCAATGGTGGTATGATCTTCCTGGTTCACTAACCGTGACTACTTATGTACTATTTTCTTCTATGATAATGTAGGGAGCTACCCCTTATGGTGACAATTTGCCTAAAATATATATAATAAAATAGTAATATAATAACAATTAAATAATATATATTAATCTAATAAAAATATATTATATAATATTACAATTATATTATTATTTTTTATCAGTACATACTTTGAGCTAGAGATATGAACTATTGAGGTTACAAAAGGGGACCTCACCCTAGGAGTATGGAAAAACACTACCTGGACTACACCAAGTGAAGCCACAAAGGGGCCTCCTCCCCACCCAAAAACCCCATCCACCAAATCCATGCACTCCACAAAATACAATAAGTTGTAGATCTGTGAATTTTCTCCACACATAGTGTGGGAACAGAGAAGCATATTAAATTTAACTCATTCTTCTTCCTTTTGGTTTGCACCACTATCTAGTTACCATTTGATACTCCTGCACTGGGGTAGTTTCCTTGCTTTCTATTGTCGACCCCAACCTTGCACTATCTCTCCATTTGCGAAGAGAATCAAATACTTTCCTTGGTGTGGTTTGTGATTTTCCTAGTAAAGGATTGTGCTTAACATCCCCTTTTTATTTTTTGGGCATTTCATTTTTGTCTCTCCTTCTTAACCCAAGTCCTTTTCCACTGAGTAATACTTGTTAGGATGTGAAGTTGATACTATAATTGTTGTTGTCATTAATAGTTGTCATTATTGTCAACTTATCCTATGCATAAATGTGGATTGGTTATTTTAGTGCTTTGGTAGAAGCGTGCATCAAATGATGTACTTCAAGTATTTACTCTTATCTGTGTCGATGTTGGTTCCATTTTTTGTGCAACATACTATGGTTCATTTGTTTGGGTTTAGTCTTATCTTAGAAGTTTTTTGTTGTGCTTTAGTTGATGCATTTGTAACATATAGATACTATCCGTTGGTACCAAAGATCTCGGTCATAGTGTAGCGAGTTGTTATGTGCAAGGCATGTTGTATTGAGCGAGGTGGTCCATGTTTCATTCCTTACCACTGTGAGAATGTTTCAATGTGACCTATTTCAAATTGGATTAGGCCAACTTTGTTGTTGACATGATATGATATAAGAGAGTAATGAATTTACTTTTTATTGTATGTATGCATGCTTGCTTGCAAGTATATAGGAATTGAATGTGAATCTAATAAGGGAAGATCTGTGTGTTGATGTATATGAAATTTGATGTAATCAGTAACAAACTATTATATATTTTTTATTGCAGAGTATCAATGACAGTGACTTTAGTGGCAGATTCAAATTTAATTTCTTATATGTTGGCAGTGATCCCATTTGTATCGACAATTAGCCTTTCTTATTTTTGGGTAGTTAGCCCAACCGTCAATGAGAAAACTAGTAGTGAGCCCTTATAAAAATCACCTTAACTGGTGTGTCACCTTAATTAGTGTTTACTTTCATGAGAATTAGCTTCTCCATAGTTTTTCCTAGTTTGGGTTTCCACATAAATTATGGTGTTCATTGTTTTGATGGTTTTGTGATTTCATGTTTATATCTATTATAAGTTTCTTATTGGTTTAAGTATTTAACGGATTAACATAAGTGAGGGAAACTGCTTGTTTATAACTTATTCACCCCCCCCCNTTTAACTTTTTCCCCCCCCCCCCCCCCTCTCAATTATTCAACATGTTCAACTATTGGTATCAGAGCTTTGGTTCCTTGGAGAGAGCTTAATCACTTGAGGTAGATCCGATGGTGCATAAATTGAATATTCCTATATTTTATGGATCCGACTATAATTCATGGAAAGAGAAGATGAGAGATTACATGATCTTGATCATCTGCACTACCTAGAATAATGTGGAGATGACCTCAATACTCAAGATAAAATCACAACCTATGAGGAGAATGAAAAAACAAGGTATGTAATTTTTCAGTGATTTATCAAAAACTAAGTTAGCTAAGGTTATTTCATTCCTACGAAGTTTGGGAAAATTTGAAAGATATTTATGAAGGAAATGATAGAATTATGTTGTCTAAAAAGCTAAAAGCTAAGCATCATAATGAGAATCTAAAAATGGAAGAAGGTGAAGATATTATAAGTTATTTTTAGAGGGTTGACAATGCATTAAATGAAGTCAAGAATTGAGGAGGAAATATCACTCATGAAGATGTCATGGAAAAGATCTTGATGTCCCTACTAGAAAGCTACAATGACAAGATATCAGTGATTGAGGAGGTTTATGATCTGAAGAAGTTTACTAGAGAACAGTTGTTTGGCACTTTGACCACGTTTGAGATGGGAAATTCAGAAAAGACAAGAGAAAATATAAGGCAGTGTTTAAATTTGCAAAGAGAGAGGAAGATCCAAAAGATGAGGATTTAAATGAGATGGAAGTTAAATTTTCAAGGAAGCTGAAGAAAGGTACCAATAAATACAAAGGTATGTTACCCCTTAAATAGTTTAGATGTGGAAAGATTGGTCATTTGGCTACTAGGTGTCCAGAGAAAGGTCCTAGGTAGAAGTGTAAGAAGTTAAATAAGAAATCTTACTATGTTAATGAAGATGCTAGTATTTCAGATGATGAGTTAGAAACAGAAGATTTTTTATTCTATGTTGAAGAAGAAGAAAAACTTGGATTTGATATTTCTAACATTTGCCCAGAAATTGATGATATTCTGAGACTACTTTGTATGTTACAAGGAACAAGAATGAATGGTTGATTGATAGTGATTGTTCAAATCATATGACTAGTGATAAAATCAAATTTTTAACACTTGAGAAGTACGTTGGTGGTCTTGTTAAATTTGGTGATGATAAGGCAATATATATTGTTTTTAGAGGTTCTATTACTTTTGATGGGAATCATAACACTAACAAGGTTTATTATGTGAAGAGTTTGTGTCATAATATTTTGAGCATTGGACAAATGTGTGAGAATGACTATGATGTTGTGTTCAAGAATGAAGATTACAAGATTCAGAAGAGATCTGGAACAATGGTTGTGTTACCTAAATTTCCTATTCTGTAAATTTTTCTACAAGTGGAGCGAATGGGACTCCTACAAGGGTAGAGCCCAGCTTGTATATTTCTAGTGAATGTTTCTGACATTTGTCTTCAAGTTCTACATATCCTTCAAGTCTGGTCTAAACCCTTCAAGGCTCTCAAACCCTAAGTCTTGGTGTATTACAAGATAAACCCTAGCCCGTTCATGGCATGGTCTAATTCTGTGTTACTTTTTCAAGCACTTAAGTGTTCCTTTTGTCATGTGCGCATTTTTTCCCTTAGTCACACAATCTCCCAATGTCGATTGAATATTCTTTTTCATCTGGTGATTCAGCACAGGCTTTATCTCTTTATCTCGCAAGGAAATAGAATATGATGTTTTGATCTGGAGACTTAACGCAAGTCATTGATTCAATTTTGATCGTATGCTATGCGGGAAATCTCATAATTAAAATAGAGTTAAGGGAATGATTCTATGACTCAGAGACATGAAGGACTTCAATTACCCAGGATTTTAGATAATTTAAAGTAGAGTTAGGGCTAAAGTCAGAGACTAAAGGTAATCTTCGATCAGTTTTGATTCAATCCGATGATCAGCTTATAGACTTAATGTAGAGATGTGCACAATCTAATCTTTAATCCATTAAGACTATCTGACACGTGTCCATGGTGGGTCTGATGAAACACCAAGGTGATTAAGGTAAACATCGAGCAAGTCATTTATGATCATGTGATTAACTTAAAGGCTTGAAATCAAAATGATAGAAATCTAGTTATTAAGTCATTAAGCCATGGCAAAACATGGACTGTGGGGTCACCTTTATGCAGGGTCTTCAGTTGATTAATCTGCGGGCAGTTCTGATTTAATCCAATGGTGGGCTTAAAGACTTAAAGAAAATATGCAGTCAATCTATCACATAAGCCATTAAGCCATTTGACACGTGTTCATGGTGGAGCCGGGCTGGTCAAACAGAGGAAAGTAAAGACCGATCAAGTCCTTTTTGATCGGACGGACAACTTAAAAGATTAAAGACAAAATGCTCAAAATATAGCAATCAAGCCATTAAGATGTGGTGACATGTGCCAGATGATGTCATGGGTATCGGGTTGGAAACATGAGATAAAGGCACAGTAAGTAAAGAAGATCGAATGGCCAGCTTAATACCTTGATGGTGAAGATGAAGGTGTTTAACATATAAGCCATCACACCATGGTGACACATGGTAGATCTTATCTTGTGCTCATGGGTAACTTAAAGGAGATCGGAGGTCATGTTTTAAAGTTAGTAAAGTTTCAAATCTGGGTCATTTATTGGGCATTCTGCACCACCTGTGACCGTTTGAGTTTGAATTTGAATATTTAAATGGTGTTTCTTAGGTTTTCAGGGTGGTGGTGACGTTTTCAATCTGCAAAGTGGGTAGATGGATCAAGGTGATATGTCTTCTCAAATTTATGGCGATGGGAGTGATTGTCAAAGGGTGCTCAGATAGTCTGAGACATTTCCTAAATGCATTAATGAGAAGACTTGACAGTCTTAGGGTTTCTATATTATTTATGCAAAATCTATTGTAACCCTAATTGGGCCCTAATTGATTGAGGAATCAAATCTCAAGCCTGCATGCTAGGGGAGGTTGTATATAAGTTGTTTTTCAGTTCTTTTCTAGTTAGTTTTTCAGGATATGTAAGAGTTTTCAGAGACATTTTCTCTTTCCTCCAACTTTTCATAGTCTATAATTCTCATTTTTCCAAGCTTATGCAAGATTTTCTGTGGTATTTTTTCCTACCCTTAGGTTTTCATATGATTGGGATTCTTTCTGAAGAATGATATATTGATTGACTATTGAAGAAATTTGTAGGTTATCTCAAGTTTTACTTCTTTTCTGCATCTTTGTGTACTAATGTGGGTGATCTGATAAGGATAGTGTTGTGAATTTTGTTCATTCCTAGCTATCTTGTCTCATTCCTATACCTATTTGCTGGAGTGGATGTATGTTTGTAGGTCATAGTCTGTGTCTACTTCTTTGAAGCTATTTCTATGAAATCTTTTCTTTCCTCCAATAGTTTCATCTCGGACATCTCTATGAAATATTTTTTCAAACCTATATAGGGAGTTGTACTTGTCATAATTTAGGGATTTCATGTTAATTCTTGGTCATTATATTGTGATTCATGTTACCTTCGGTGTATCACTTAGTAGGACAATTTTCTTTTCTCAGTCATTTCCCTTCAGTTCTCCTTCTATCCCTTTCCCTTCCAAGTTTACTTTCATATTAAAAGATAAAATAAGGTGATTATCCAAGAGGAACTGACCTAGAATCCATAGGATTCACTTCAGTTAGCAAAGTCCCATAACCTAGAAGTGATTCCCATGTTATACTAGATTTTTAGGCTCAAGTGTAACACCCCAAAATTGGCATCTTGCAACTCTAACCAATTTTGTTGCATTTGTCATTCTTCTAAATCATCAAAGTCCTATTGTACTAGGCAATTCTGAGTTTTCACTGACTCTACTCGACCTGAGTGTCAAATACAGAAAATCCTAAATCTGTGTTAATCATACATCATATTTAATTCATAAATATCTATTTGGCTAAACAAACCCTATGATCGAATTAATTTAATTAATAAAGTCCTAGCACTTTAATTAAATTAAATTCACCCTCTTTAGCTAAGACACATGAAAAAGGAATTAAATAATATTT